>JACBWW010000052.1:195379-273537 GCA_020086605.1 Lanius collurio
ATCAAGGGGATGTCTACTGGGAGAAATCATTTGGATTAAGCAAGCGGGGGGGAACAGGAACGAACCAAAATATAAGAAAACAGGACCCGTAACATGAACGTAATAGAGTTTGAACTAAATCACACAACACAATAATGGATAGAGCATATTCTATTAGGATTTCATATCATTTGTTACTCTGAATCTTGTTCTCTTCTCTATAGTGATTCTGCTCTCAGAATATACAGGAAAAGATCCTTATGTTCAAAGAGAAGTACGAATAAATCTGTACCATTAATTCCAATCATATACACTTATAATAGTACTTCAAGATTTACATATAGTTATTTATATTGCTGTTGATTTGAATGTCTAATAAAAACTGAAGATATAAATTGAAATAGCTTCATGAATCTCCTGATCATCAGCTAACCTTGAAAACCTTTTAAATTTTATTTGAAAATATGATGAAAGAAGCAGTATTCTGAATACTCAGAATTCAGAGTTACTCTAGAAGATGAGGCATACAATGAATAATATCTTGGTGAAATACTAAGCTTATGATGAAAGAAGCAGTATTCTGAATACTCAGAATTCAGAGTTACTCTAGAAGATGAGGCATACAATGAATAATATCTTGGTGAAATACTAAGCTTTTGAATTTAAATGTCTTCTAGTATCAGAGATGACTGCCTTGTGATTATGCTCAAGTACTGCTTCAAGATTGAACCAAGATGTGCTGAGCATGTGTGACTGGATGGAGAAACTTATTTATATAGTCACATATCAGAGATTGATTTAAATAACCAAAAAGTATCTCTCATAGAGATTTCAGTTGCATCTAATGCTTGTATTTGAGTGCTGGCAGAAGTTGGATGACTCTGGGGTCTCCATCCCTGGAGATACTCTAAAGCCATCTGGACATAGTCCTGGGCAGTCTGCTCTGAGTGGCCCTCCTTGAACAGGGAGGTTGGACCTTATGACCTCCAGAGCTTCCTTCCAATCTTAACAAGCTTGTGATTCTATAGGTATCAGGACAATCCTCAAAGATGGCTAGAGGAGAGATTTGGGGTAACACCCACCTTCACCGACCATCCTGAGAGGCCTCTTGGCTGCTCTTTCTTACGCTGACAGGAGAGGCAGCTGTGGTGAAAGTGGCCCGGCTGCTTCTTTCCTTTAGTGTTGCCATTGGCTCTTTGGTTTTCTCAGATTTGTTTCAAAATAGTTTCTGATCTCCACCTGAGTAACACATATCCAGCTAGTGGTGTCATCAACACCTTCGTATGTGGACAGGTACAAATGCCATTACATAGAATCATAGATTATCCTGAGTTGGAAGGATCCCACAGGGATCAGCAAAGTCCACCTCCTGGCCCTGCACGAAACAGCCCCAACAATGCCACTATGTACCCGAGAGCATTATCCAAACACTTAATGAATACTTACCAGGTTTGATGCTGTGACAGACTCTCTGGGTAGCCTGTTACAGTGCCCGGCTACCACCTGGGTGAAGAATCTTTCCCAATACCCAACCAAAACCTTCCCTGACTCAGCTTCATGCTGCTTACGCTGGTCAGAGAGATCAGTGCTTGTCCCACTACATCCCCTTTAAATTCCTTTAATTGGTAATTAAAAATATTTTTCCCCAAGTTGAGTCTCTCTTGCCTATGACAGTAGCTGGTAAAGATTTTCTCTATTATCTCAATCCAAAAGCATTCTCATCCCATTTTCTCACCTTCTTTTATTAGGGACATCTACATTTTAGTCCTAAATCTATGTGGCATCAGAGCTGGTAGTGGTAAACACAAGTTTTAGCAAGATTATATGAAATTCAGAATAGTCTGAATGTCTTTTTAGATTTTTGTTTCTGCAGTCAGTATATAAGGTGACTTGGTAATGAAAATGGAAGTAAATGAAGACACAGCTGTAACTCTTGATTGCCAGTTCAGTTTTCTAGATTACATTGATCTCTCTTCTCCGCTGTTTCTTTTAAGATGAATTAAAGGAACTTCTCTAAAACAAGTTACAATAATGTTGGAAGTTTGGATATCTTGCAGCTTTCTAGCGCTGCTTACACTGGCACTCTAGAAGGAGCAGTGGCTCATTAGGGACACTTTAAATAAATATGAGGCTCATTTTTCTGTGCCACTAAGTAGCTCCCACTTTAGTTCAGAGCAAATATGTAAGTCTAGTGAGGGGAACTCTCCTCAGCACATACACTGGCGTATGTGTATCAACGTATTGATAATGAAATTCAAAGCCTGTTTCCTCTCCTGAAGGGTGGACCGAGCTTTCTATGAGCTGTCGACAGAAATTAGGAGTTTAGTAACTGATGCAATAACAGAAGAAGAGGCTTCTTTGTATTTCTTTGTCCTTGTGTACTTTTGACAAATACTGCTAACTCCTTAGCATTTGGTCCACTTTACTAATCAGCAGTTAAAATGGTGGTTTTTGGTAATAGTAAAAATAAAAATAATGTATGAGATTATTTTTCCCTCTAATATTATTGTTTCAGCGAGGCCCTACAGTAATAGTGCACTCTTACTCTTCAGAAATTCATCTTAGGAAAGTGACTTAGTGTATCTTTGTTCTTGTGGATCAGAATCCCATTTTCTGTTCCTTTAAAGCTGTGTTTACCCATTCATGTGGGTAAATAAATTGTTTTGAGATTTTTGTCTTAATTTACTTTTTTAAACATTCCTGTCTATCAATTTTGTAATTTCATCAATTGTCTTCATTTAAGACATTTACTTCCTCTGCTGATGACAAGTGACACTTAACCCTGGGCAATGTTAAATGTCCCTGATGAGAACATGTCAGTTGACACTGTGATACATCAAGCACATGGCTTGGGACAGCACCCAGTATTATATAACCACAGGCTTTAATTATTTGAGTGTGACATTTGTGGAGGTATGAACTGGAAGTTCAGTGCTAATGGAAATATCCAAAGAAAATAAAATCTTCCTCTTGTATCATGCTTGTTAGCTCTTGAGGCAGTTGTGGAGCCTTGCAGGGTAATATGTACACAGTACTTAAGGTGTGAATGCTAATCCATTTTGACAGTGCAGCTACAGGAATCATGAGCATGTGCAAGAGCTTTCCTTGAACCTGCTGTTTCAGTTCAGAGTTCAGTATCTGGAGCAGGGGGAGCAGCAAGTTCCTCTGGAGACTCTTTCTGTAAGCAGTGTGAAAATGGGGGTCTGTATGTAATGTGGATAATGACTATCAGCCTTAGCCACCTGCTGACAAAAGGAAAAAAGTGAAGCTTCAATCCTTTGAGTGCAGGAAACTTTCACACTTTTCAGTTCTGCCCTATGGACTTTCTTGAGGTCACTGTATCTTGTATTCTAGGTTAACATCCCAGGTTGCACCTTCAGCCTCTGTACTTCTTCAGCTATCAGTTGTCGTGAGCTGAGGGTGCTGTTGAAACTGGCAAAGATCTGACAGATGGATTCTATGAAGTACTTGCACAAGGAAAGAAGTATCTGATTAATAAATTATATTTTGGAATAGAAGGCAGGGCTGATATTCAAGCTCTTTAGCATAAAGTGTGTTGTTTAGGCAGTGTCTCTTTCTGTAGTAATTTCTGTGGCATTGTTGCTGTATCTGCCCTTGTTTTGTGCATTAAGATGTTAATACAGTTCAATTTTAAAATTGTAATAGCCCCTTAGTGTCTCTTAATGAAAGTAAGAAATTATTTCCAATTATTTCTGGGTACGCTTTGATTGTTTTCTGGCCGTTCCCATGTGTATGGACCAGACCACATTCATTTAAAGACTACTGATCTCAAATCTGAGAAGGCTCTCCTGCTTGTTAGTGTCTTTTAAAGTTTAAGACTTCAGCTCAAGCTGCTTCCTTCATTTCTGCCATATTTTAAACTTTTGACGTGGGGAGTGCCAGGAGGCACTGGCTCTCAGAAGCCATGACCTCAGTGGAGATCCATTATTGAGACAAATCTTTTTTACTTGAGGTGAGTCTGTTAAGATTCTTAGAATAGTTTTTCAAGCGCTAGTTTTGGACTCTCAGAATTCACTTCATCTCAACCCAGCTTTCTTTTGTTTGGGATTATGTTCCATCTCTACAGGATGTTTTTGGACCATCTCCAGTTACTTCAGACTTGTTCCTATTTCTGTTTTAATTTTCCATTAATTGGTACACGTAGTCAGTAGTTCTCAGTGCACTTAAATCCTCAAATCTCACACAGCTGAAAATAAGGATTGCTTGAGGAAAGGCAAAGGAATTTTGTGTTAGGGCTGGTAAATTGCCAATTTGAAAAAGGTAAAGCAAGAGCTGTAGGCTGTGTTAGCATAGGAAAGGGGGGTGGGATAAAGAGACTGAGGGGGATAAAAAGCCAAAGTAGTGGTTTGCCAATAAATTAGTCAGCAAGCTTGCTGGTGTCATGGTTGTAGGTGTAGAAGTATATTGCAGTATTAAAGCAGATAGAATTTTGATCTCAGCAGTTTAGAAATTGGTGATGTAAACCTAAATATGAATATCTGTTTCAACAGACTTTTAGTACTAGGCAGACTGCAGCAGGAAAGAATTTTGATGTTTGCTAAAATGGTTGAGATTAACATAAAGGCATGCTATTAAATTTAGTTGTATGGAGATTCTGCCCTGTATATGGAGTTTTGCAGTAGCCTAGACATGGAGGAAAAGGTATTTAACCATGATTAGCTGATCTTTACCTTATTCAAATATAACGGGCGAAGTTATAATTTTGACAGTCAGCTGTTACCACCATAATTTTTCTGAACTGGCAGCCACGTGATTGTACTGATGAACTGACACACCAGCTTTCCAGGTACGTGCACACAGTCATACCATGACATAAAGATTTTATACAGCAGAAGAGGGAGAGGAGAGGGAAGATGAATATTGTGTTGTTACAAACATATATGATTGTGACTCAGAGTACGTACTTGTTATAACATTTGTCTTTTCCTATACTTTTATTGCTAGGTCTACCCTGAATTGCAAATCACCAATGTTGTTGAAGCCAACCAGCCAGTTACAATACAGAACTGGTGCAAGAGAGGACGGAAGCAATGCAATGGTCACCCACATATTGTGGTTCCCTACAGATGTTTGGGTGAGTGACTCAGTTTTAGTCTGTTCTTTCCAGCTGTATTTTTTTCAGTCTCTTCATGAAAAAGATAGAGAATCTACATAAATATTTTCTATACCTCAGTAGTATTGTCATTTCTGAAATGAGTTTTGTCCAAGTGTTCAGTCCTATGAAGCTGCATTATCTAGAAAGAAAGTAGTCCTACTCTTCCCTAAATAAAGCCTTCTTTTTCACATTCATTTTTGAATATCTAGTACTTGGACTCTTACTGTCAAAGACTGTGGGAATCTGTATTTGTTGAAACAAAACAAAAGATAATTTATAAATTCCCCCATTTCGTCTTGCAATTTTATTTTTGTAGCAGTTGCTTGCTGTTCACTCCTGTGTCCTTGGTTGTTTGAATCAATTAAAAGGGAGGTTTGGGCCTTCATTTTTTTATTAACCTTTTCTTTTGTCTTTCCATTAGAAAATGGAATTGTTAATTTGCTGTTTTCATTAACATTCTAGGCACAACATTTTCTTGATGTTATTCCATGAGTTAGTTAAGTTTGTTGCTTTACCACTGCCATTTGAATTGTGGTAAATGCTGGAGTTCAGAGTTGGAACATACTTTTCTAGTAAGCCAAGACAGCTCAAAGGCATGGAAACCAACTCAGAGCAGTTACTCCATGAAACAAATAATGAAAGAAATTTTTAAAAACTATGCAGTGTTTCTAGAATTTTTATTCATTTGTGTAGAGTAGGTAAAACACAGGGTGCAGTCTCCTTAGCAAAGCTGGGACTGAAGAGTAACTAACAGAAATGCTACCAGTGTGGTCAAAGGTGCCAAAACAGCAGGTGTGTAAAATCTCTGCTAAGTATCGGAGAAATTTTTTTTGTTTGGTACAGTTTCTAGATCTGATGTTTGTTTGTATAGATATAAAATAGGTTTTTCTAAACCTGCAGTATTTCATTGTTGATGCTACTGAAGCTCTGCAGGACTAGTTTATTCTATGCAAAAATCTTCAAGGAGAATCCAAATTCAAGACTTTTGGTAAGGAGAAGAACGTGCTTCCTAGGAATTACGGATTCTGACTATGGGAAGGAACCTGCTGGTTTTTGTGTTTTTCCAGATTCTATGTGAGTTGAGTTGGTTGGTTCTACCATGAGCTTTAATGCTAAAAGGGACATGCTCTTTTATCCATTTGTTGCTGTGTTTTCTTTAGTTTTTCATAGTCAGGATAGAAACATCAGCTTGTAGTGTTAATATTATGTGTAAAGCCAGATAAGCAACTTGTTAGAGGTGAGGCAGTCTCACTTAGAATGCATCACGATATATTTGATCAGACTCCATGTGAGTGCACTTGCACTAGTTAGAGATATGGCAGAAGTACATGAGTCTAGTGGAACTATAAAAACTAATTTTTATTATTTATTTTATTGTCACCACAAGCAAAGCTCTGAACTAAGAAAAGGGTACTCTAGGCTCAGGACTCTGTATTCTAACGTAGATTTGGTCAGTGCCCTTCAGATCTTAAAACCTAATTTAAGCTGAAAGGCAATATCATCACGAGAGCAAATGAATATAAATTGCCTCTGAATAAATTTAATCTGCAAATTATTAGGAAGTATATGCAAACATAAGGAGTTCCAACAGTCTTCTAGTAAAGAAGTAAGAAGTCTAATCATATGGAAGGAAGTTCATAAATTCATGGACAGGACTATATGCAGTTCCTTGCAGGAGTGAGGAACTGGACTTGGACTTTTAAGGCATCTTCCCTGAGTTGCAGTTTGGAAAGAAAAATCATTGCAAGTTAAACAGTTGCTAACTTAGGTAGCAGGGTAGGCTTTGGAGGCAAAAATTTTAAAGACTTTTAAGGACTTAATTCTCATTAGCCCTTAGCTCTCATTTTTTATTTTAAACCCCCCCTCACATGCTATTTTTGTCTGATTTCCTTGTAATTGAGGCTTATCTAGTTGTGTCTTACACATTGTTGTGTTTGTTACCCTTCTTATATACTGACATTCATCTTTTGACCCTAACTAGAATAAACCTTGGATACTGATGTTCCCAAGGGTTTACTGGGGAAGAGGTGGCCACATAATTACTCCTCTGGAGGGAAAATGGTGACAGTGGCCATAATCTATAATTTCTCTGTCAAACAGCCCTCTACTTGTTGTGTACTATGTCTTTCTTGGAATACTTTTTCTTAAATAATGTTTTTTTACAGAACTAAGTAGTCTAGAGAGCTTTTTACTTTTTTTTTCTCTCCTTCTAGTACTTCTTCAGTGTTAAAAGGTAATTTTAAAAAAAAAGTTGCATCTTGCCTGTCAGCTCTGTGTGTGCCTCAGCTGTTCTTAGTGTGATAGCTGTAAGTGGACATTGCCAGAAGTTGGGCACTGCCAGTGCCCATTCCTCTGTAATTTTAGTGCAAATAGACCCATGCCCTAGATCACTGTTAAATCTGTCTGGTAAGAATAAAGATACCAACAGAAAGTTTGTCAGTGGGCAGCTGATTCCAGGGTTGAGTCTTAATCTTGCATTGCTCTGAGGATCGCTTCAAGTATCATGAGTCAGCTCAGTAATTTCTTCTATCTTGACATTTATTTTTCACAGTTGAGAAATGCAGAGTGACAGAAATCTGGCTGCTTTCAGGCCAGAGCATCTTGACAGTGTTTGCATCATAACCTTCAGCCAAGACTTTCAAGCATGTAGAGCCCATTTCACTACAGCCCTTGCCTGCTCCAGGAGTTTTTTCTCTATGAGACTTTTGCAGGGCAGTAGTTACAGCAGTTACTTGTAGCAGTATACTTTAGTAATATCCATCAGATTTACTAAATTACACAGCTTCATATTTTCTTCAGAGAATGCAGCTAAAGCATAAAAAGAATAATTTAAACAAGGCAAAATGAAAACACCTTATTTGGGTCAGTCATGTGTCTTTGCATTGACAACAGATATATTCCCTAAAAATGTTCTCATTGAAATCTTAGAGTTAAATTACATTGAGTGAGGAGTGTGGTGCTTGGCATAGAGCCACAAATGTGCTTGGGTACACAGCAAAGAGGAGGAGCTGTGATATGTACTGGTGAAAGAGTGAAGATCTGCAGAATTCCCTTCTCCTGGTCTCAGGTGTATATGCTGTCCTCACAGTTGCACCACTTGCTGTGTGGCACAGCTTACAGGGTTACACCAGACAATGCCAAGAAACCAATGATTCCTGCTTTGCTTTACAGAAACTGTTTTTGGGAAAATACTATGGCTACCAACCTGACCGTGTAAGTGTTGGTGGGAGCTCTGCCGGTGGCCTTAGCAGGACAGCAGGGTTTCTGCTACTGTTGGGGCAGCATGGGCAATAATGGTTCTAGTTGGCACTTTTTCCTCTCTTCACTGCTTGCCTGAGGAAAAGCAGCTGGTGAATTTATGCAGTCTGGGCAGTGAACTGAAGTAATTCACTCACTCCATGTTACTTTCTGGTTATGGGAGCAGACATCCTTGTCCCAGTGATGTGATTCTTTGAATACCTTGGATAAATATGTGGCTATGCTTTTCTGAATAGATGACATTATTTTCTGTTGGTGTAATACATCTCAAACCCTGGATAGAGAGGAGAAGCTCAGTTATGTGCATGTTTGTGGATCATTATGTGACCATGGCAGACAGGATATGGCAAGGTGTGGCAAATGGGCAATTACTGCGCTGTGTGAAGTGCATGTTTAGGAGTGGCTTTGCCTCATTATACTGTTAATGTATGCTGCAAGCACTGCATTCACAATGTTGGAAGGATCCGGATGTGTTGGAATCTCATTATGTATATAACCTCTGTCAATCAAAATGTGATTACTTGCAGTCATTTGTCCATAAACAAGTGGATTAGGTTATATGAAAAGTATATTTTGCTGTTTGATTATGTAGTGAAAAACTGGCTTCTGTTTCTGGTTTTAACAAAAATGTCTTTGAAAATATTTATTAACTTGTCATGCTTTATTACTCTAGCAGTTTGTGAAGTTATCCCCTTCACAAACTTAGCACCTGGAGTGTCTTGGTTTAAAAGACAGGTATCTGCCAAGGAAGGCAGGAACCTCCCTTGGAATGGAAAATATGAGCTCCGTCCCTCCACATTATTGTAACTTTGAAATTACAAGGCTTTCAGGCAAAGATATGGGGAAAGGAATAACAGTTCTTTACTGTTGTTGCTTTACCACTGCTTTACCACTGTATATAAAACAAGGCAAACAAACAGCAACAATGGCAGCAGCAGCAAACAAAACCAGAGACCCAACCACAGCCTCTCTCGGCCGCCGGCACTTTCCCCTTCAGTCCCACTCACAGCCGGCAGGGGGCGCTGTTGGCTCCGGGCCAGGCAGGGCGGCTGCGATGGTTCCCCCGCGCCTGCAGGGGGCGCTGTGGTGTGAGCTCGGCTGTCCCTCCATGTGGTAATGGCGCCTCAGCTGGCGGGAGAGAGAGAAGAGGGGCTCCCTTTGTAAACTCAATGAGGCAGCTAATTCTGGTGCCCCTCTGGATGATGAAATGGGTTGCAGCAGGAACCTTGGAACAGTAGCTGGAACAGCAGGGGTGGGCACACTGGAGGTGACAAAATGTAGCAGATACTGCCAGACCTTGCAGGAGCTATGGGGTGTAGTGCTGGGTTAAAGTGTAGCAAAAAAGCCTGAGGCAGCCGCAAAAAACAGTGAGGCAACTCGAACGTTCCCCTCCAATCCTGAGAGCAAGAGGGAGCGAGGAGCTGAACTCAGCCCCTGACACCCCACCCCCCCCAGCCAAAATCTTATGCTATCTCTGGCCTTCTCAAGAGAACAATCCCCCCTCTCCCCCACCAGCTAAGAGAGTGGCCAGCTGCACTCTCCCCCTCCTCCCCATCCCAGCCACATCATTTGTCTCTTAAGTACAGGTTGTTACAGTCTCTTAGGCAACAAATGCGACAAGATTCCCTGAGAGAAGGTAAAAAAAAGGAAAAATCCCAACTTCCAGTATGATGCCAGAAGAAAAGACACTCAAGTTTTGATATGCACGCCTAGCGTATTACATCAAACAAAACACCAAGGTTATGCCTTGATTATTTAAATAGAGGTACATGTAATTGGCAGTTCTACTAGTAGTCCTAAAATTACTTGCAGTTTTAATGGAATTTTTTCACACAAGAATGTGAAGTGCCTGTATATTTCTGTTTCATGGCAAAACTTGCTGGTTTTACCTCCTCTAAATTCACATTGCATCTATTGCAGTGGCAGAGCTTCTCCTCTGAGTAATTGGAAACACTTTCCACTGGCTTTTCCATGCAGTGCCTAATTAACAGATTGACCTTAAATAATTGTCCTGGAGTTTTCCTGTCCCTGTTAGTTTCGCTTTTTGGCTCCAGCTTACCTCAGTCTCAGCCATGTGAGTGATGCAGACAAGCCTCACACCACACCGTTCCCAAAATAAAAAAAATCTCTTAGTTTTTCAGCCTACACAACTACGGTATGTCTAGATTTTCTGACACTTGCTGACAGGAAGGAGAGGATCTCCAAAAATACCAACAGTCTGAATTGCTTAGTGGAGAGGCCACAGATAGAGAAATCCTAGGTGTAGTGAAAGTTGTAACTGTTTACTGGGGGAAATATTTCATGTGTCTTTGCTCTCTCACAGACAGAATTCCTATGTACTGGTAGAGTGCTGGCAGTGGATGAGAAAACCAGGCCCTTTTTTTGGTGAAACTGCAAGCTCTGCAGGGATAATGAGGTGTCCTAGCACACTGGCTTCCTCCCACTGCAGCAAGGCCTTCCAGATGCTCCTTAACCAGGTCCCTGCCCAGGTCCAGCCCTGCTGGCTGTATGTCAACAGCTCTTCAGTGTTGTGCTGGCAGTCGGAGCTTTCTCCGGGTCCTGCATCTTCATGGTTGAGCTTGTTACCTCAAGCTTTTTGGGCCTCAGTACCTAATGTGTGGTCTTAAATGTGCTTATCTTCAGTTGTGTAATTAAGAGCATGCCCTGATATGCATCAATGAATAGAAATGGTTTTCCATTTCTATACACTGAATACCTGAAGTCTTCTGGCCTGGATTTTATGTTCAGCTTTGGTAATAGAGGAAAAAAGTAGCTAATTATTAGTTGAGTTGCTGATCATTCATATAAACAATAACAAATTTATTGGTTTATTAAAATTCTAAGAAGCTCTATTGCCTCATGGTTTATAACTGTGTCTTTTCAAGTATTTTCTTCTCAAAGCAGGACTGTATAAACTATTTAAAGTTGCCTTTGGCATGTTTCAGGGTACAAAATCCCATCAGCTAGACAAAGAGGTAGGGAGTGGGCAGAGAAATCCTGAATGAGATCACCCACCAGCAGCACAAAAACTTCCTCATGCAGTCGCAACTCTATTTCTGAAGGCTTCCACCACTTGAGCCAAAGATTGGTTCAGCTGTTGGGTTAGCCACATCCTAGCTGAAGTCATAGAAACCCTCAAGTGCAGAGATAAAGCAAAATTAACATTCTGCTAATGACCAGAATGTATCTTTATGTGTCACTAAGAGCAAATGTAAAACATCTAATTATTGTTTAGTAAGACCAGAAGAACAAAGAATTTTGAACTTTTATATTTCTGTGCATTCTTGGGATGTACATATGTTTTGCTTGTTTGGTGGTTGCAGTAAGGTTTTAATAAGAACAGGTCACAACACAAAAACTTTTTGAGATCTCGAACATCACAGCTCTGCAGATCTACTCCTAAAGCAGTAAAATAATTTCTTATAGGTAAGCATTGGAAATTATATGTTTGTCTCTTTACAATGGACAAAGGAAACCACAACAAGTAGTGTATACACTTCAGGAACAGCTCACAGGGAGTGGTCACTAGTATGCGAGTCTTCTTCATAGCTATCTGCTAAAGACAGCAATATACATTGTAGTAAATCTTTTTAGGTTAAGGAGCTTAAGAAGAAAAATCAGTTTTCCTGCTTGAATGACTGAAGCTAGTTGGACTAAGTTTTCTGTCACTTTTAACTCTGCCCAGGCTGAGGTATCAGAGATTAAAAGCACATGTTCCTGCTTTTTCTGCAATGCTTTATATAAAAAGAGTTAACCTCAAAAAGTAGTGCTAAAAGGCTATTAGCAAGGTTAAAAAGAGCTCAAAAATTAGAAAAATGTGCATCTCTGGTCATAGTTTGACCCTTCTGTGCAGAAGGTTCCAGGGAGGCTATGATTGTGGGGCTGCTCACTCTGCCTGCCTTGTTCTGCTGTGGGTACTTGAACGAGCTAATCTGTTGCCTGGTCCAGCCTCTCCCACACCCAAGTTACTGTTCACCACTCAGTAGAACAAGGAAGACAAAACTAATTTTCCTCTCAGAAGTTTCTCTAATCCTACCCAAACACTTTGGAGATCATAGATTTCATTTCATAAAGGTCATAAGGGAGAGGGGTGTCATCCTTAATTTGTAGTTGAAAGCTGGAGAGGAGCTTCAAAAGCGTAAGTATTTGTTGATAGTTGGGCTGCAAATTGTAAAATGCTTGAAACAGTCTTGATGTGTATATGAGTATATGTACCCAAGAAGTCTTTACAGCTGTACCTTTGATTTTGATAGATGGGTACATTCACGCACACACAACCCGTGATTAATGCATGAACCTGCTGCGTAAGTTTCATGTCTTGTTCATTGTACGCATCTAGTTTTTGGAACAGACAGACCGGGAAGTTTTCACCTGAATGTTTTTGTAGAGCCACAGAGCTGATTCATCCTCTTTTTTTTGGTGCTTTCCTTCAACTTAAAGAACTTAAATTTGCAGTTGGAGAACCCTGCTAATTAAAGTGTGTTGTTTGTTTTAACATCTTAGGAAGGAAAGATAGGGAGAGGAACAGAAAAGAAGCATCCATCTTACTGTGTGGTCTTGAAATTGATCAGCATTACATCTTGCAAAAAATTTCTCGCCTAACTGAAAGTAGCTGTAAATTCTCATGCTAAATACATTCTGGTCTTGGAGTAGAACTGAATGTTGCCAGCAGATGGGCTGCAGTTTACTGCAGAGGGAGAGTCAGTGATGGGGCTCACTGGGTATTTCTAAAAGGTGCTAGGGAATATTCCAGAAATAAAGTTCAGTAAGTCTGTCTGGGAGAGGGGATGCTTTTTTTTATGGGCTGAACATCCAGGAATACTGGATTTGTCAGTGAGTATGATAGTGAGCAAGAGGATTTTTTTTTAAAGAGTAGGTAGACAAATGGACAGTGTGCCTCCTTTGATTTTTCAAAAGATATTTAACAAGGTCCATTACCAAAAGCTATTAAAGAATTTAATCTACTGTGGAATTGAAGAGAAAACTCTTATGTGGCTAAATAAAGATAAGAAAAGGCAGGAATTAATGGTCCATCCTCAAACTAGAGAAAGGTCACCAGCATAATCTCAAGGGATCAGTTCCTGTGCCAGTGATGTTCAAAGAACGTGTGATTTGTAAAAGCGGGTTAATTGTGAGGTGACCCATTTGATGAAGATAGTAAGTTATTCAGGGTAGAGTTAATAAAGGCAAATTATGAGGAATTTCAGAGGGATCTTTGATACTGAGTAACAGGATGTAAAAAGGGAGCAAAAATTAATGTAGTAAAGGCAGTGTTCATGGGAGAAGCCCAAAATACAAAAATCTTGTTTTAGTGTATATGGTGAGACTCTGAGTAGCTTCAGACTTCTCAGGATTGACGTACCTTGGGGATTAATAGTTCTGTGAAAATATATGTTCATTAGTGCCAAAACCCAACAGTCTTAGTGATTATTAGGAAAGGAATGGGGAACAAGACAGAACATAACTGCACCACTGTGTCAGCTATGGACTTTCTTGTATTTGTGAGCACTGTGTGCAGTTCTGGTTTTCTTTAGAAGTGCAGAGTGGAAACTGAAGAGTTAAGAGTGATGGGGAGTGCTTGAAGTATGACATGGCTCCCATAAAAGAAATGACACAGTAAAGCAGATCTTTCCAGTACAGAAAGGAAAAACAACTGAAGGATCTGACAGCACTTTGCATAGTCATCAGTAGCTTGGAGAGAATGGATGAGGAATGGTCATTCACCCTGTATTTCATGAGGAGACCTCAGATTATCAAATAAAACTTGCAGCCTTTAGGTTTCAAGCAAACAGAAGTAATTGAGTAGTTATAAATTTTGTTGCACAAGGTGTATGTGAGCTCTTCCTCCATCTGCCAGTGCCTTTTGGATGCTGAGAGCCTACAAAATTTCAAAACTCAACAGTTCACTACAAGATAACTCATCAGGTGTTAGGGACCCTAGTTTGTGTCTGTAGAAGTTGTGGTGAAACACAGTCTTGGGGAAGTAGTGCTGCATGCTCTTCTGCTCTTCTGCCTTTATGCCCTTTTGTGATGCAGTGTTGACCTGCTTTTGACCACTTGAGCTAAAATGTTTTGTGGACTGAGATAGACGTCATGCTTATGTGGCTTCCTCTGCCATATCAAAGAGTGCTTGCCATCAGACTAGTTACTCCTAACCTGCTTCTCTCCTGCCTTTCTTTATCTCTGAGGGTGCTGCCCCTCTCTGGCTCTTCTTACAAAGCCCCTTGCTCCAGATATTCCAGCCTTGCTCTCTTCTTTTACTCACCAGATGCTACTGTCTTGTCCATCACCATTCCACTCAAGTCTCCCAGACAATGATGTTTATTCACCTCTCCTTTCCTTCTGAGTAATCCTCTTCCTATCTTGACATCTGCCTTTTCCTCTCAGCACATTCTCTTCTTCCTGTCAGCATCTGCTATCCAGTTTTGTTTCTGTCTATTTCCCAGCTCTTCATCAGCTCTGCCATGCATCTATTTTCATCTCATTTCACATCTCACTTGGTGCTACCTGAGCAAGCAGATAAGGATTCTGTGGTCCTTCCTGGAAGTGATGAAATTGATCTGTTCCAGCAAGATGGCAAAGGAGCCCTGTCTAGTTTCAGCTGGGACAGAATTAGCTAGCACAGTGATGTGTTTGGGACTTAGGGTGAGAATAATGGTAACATACTGATGGTTTAGTTGTTGCTAAGCAGTACTTGCAGTCAGTCAAGGAGTTTTTGGTTTCTCACCCCACCAGTGAGGAACTGGGAGGAAGCAGTAAGGACGGATGACCCCAGTGACCAAAGGGATATTCCATGCTGTATCATGGCATACTCAATATAAAAACCAGGGGGAAAGATGGCCGTGGACTCTGCTTGGGAGCTTCTGGGCATCGGTCAATGGGTGGTCAGTGCAAGCTTGCTCTGTAGTACAATATAATACTACTAATAATTTTTTATTCTTAATAGTAGTAGTAGTATTTCTCCTCACTTTCATTTCTGTCCTCTTAGGCTGTCTTTAGCTCTGTCTTACTTTTTTCCCCCCCAATTCTCCCCTGATGCGTTGTGAGGGGAGGTGGTGGAAAGAGTTATGTGTCCCTCCCAAAAGCGTGCCTCAGAGCAGCTTGGCGGGTGCCATGCAAACACACTGGGACACACTCTGACACACTCGAGTTGGCTTCTGCAGTGTTGCTGGAGGCAAAGAGGTGGGGGGGGTCCTTTGTATAGAGTTCCAATGGGTTTATTTAGGTCCACCCTTGGAAGCATCCAGGGACAAAGAACCAAGAACAGGGAGGGGTCGCGGCACCAAGGACAGGCAGAACATCAGGGACCAATCATCTGGGGGCCAAGGGATGAAGAGGATGTGGGGTGACAGGACAGTGACCAGTGGGGAAGGCAAGGAGTGGAACAAGGGGACCAGGAATCAGTGGGATATTAAGGCAAGGAGAACTGTCTAGAACATGGACTTAAAAGGGGTAAAGGGGGTGGTCTTAGACCTCTGAGCCTGCCACCAGCAGACCTCCACTGTTTTGGGGTTCTGTGGCTCCTTGGTCACTCCTGCAGTGGCCTCAACCCCTGAAACACTCTCTGCCATTCCATGGGGAGGTTTACAGTACAGGGAATGAGTGAGCAAACAGTCACATGGCATTTAGCTGCCTGCCAGCTTAAACCACAGCAAGAATTTAAGACGAAGAAAAAATATCCTTCTGTCACAGCAAAAAAAGGCTCTGGGTTCCAAGTGTTAACATGTTTGTGTGGGTGTCAGCACTTCGTTAAATGTAAAGAAAGCTGTAATTACCTCAGATTAGTTTCTATTTTATTTTTCAACAAACTGCAGTACAATTTAGTTTATTAAAGTGTTTTAAATAGACTCTTGCAAACAAAGACTGAATGTTGTTTGTGATGTTGCTTTATTTGTGTTGAAGGAAGATTCTGATGCTCTGTTTGTCAGATGACCTGACTGCTGAGAGATACTCTACTTAAAGCTTAGCTAAGATGATGTTGTATTATATAAGGGAAATGGTCATTCGTTTCCCCTTTAGTGTCTTCTGATGGATGTTTTAAATAGTCTTTAATTTTCCCTTTTCCATGAAAAATGTGATTCCATGTTTCCTCATAGTTGCATTTCATTATTTTTTAAAACAAACCCCAAACAAAAACTTCACCTTAGGTTATTTTTTCTTCTTCATGATTTCTATCCCATTTGTGGCTTGTAACATTGGTTAAAGATTTCCTTAATCTTTATTTCAAGTCCATTATCTTGTAGGCAGGATGGAAGAGCACTGTGGGTTTGTTTTTTAAGTGGTATTTTGGTTCTTCCTGAGCTAAGTCCAACATTAAAACTGAGCAAATCCGGGAAACTTGGAATAATAATGCTTCAAGTCTGAAACCCAGAGGTTAAAAAAGCCACATCGATGGGCACTGTGGAAAGGAAATCTTGGTTATAAATCATGGTATTGAAATATATTATTTTCAAAGTCTTGGAAATGCAGTGGAACAGTGGATTGGGCCTGTGACATGCTTTTAAAATAGCCATTCCTTGTCTGAGCCTGCACTGTCCTTTGTCCCACATACATGGGCAATTTTGAGCAAGGCAGTGTTCTCACTGAACTGCTGGTTTGTGCAGAAGCAGATAGGTGAATTCCTTGGGAATACTGGGCACGGTTCATTGATTTTATCACTGTGTATGTCTGTTAGTGCTTCTAGAGTCTCCTTGGGTCTGAGAATAGCTGAACCACCTCTCACTGCATGGAACACAAATTAACAACACTTCCAGCAGCTGCTGGACAAATACTGTTATTGTGCACTTGAGTTGGGTATTATGTCTGTGTTGGGTTTTTTTATGGTTTTCAACAGTATTTTATATTAATATTACCCATGTAATTTAGAGGTTACATTTCATTTGAGTTCAATCACTTTGAATTTCTTAAGTGGTTTCTAGATCTTGTATTTTTTTTATGACCCAATACTTTCATCAAAACATCAGAAATACTTTTCAGGAAATATGTGCTTTTAAGGAGCACAGTAAAATGGTTAGTAATTTTTTAACTGTATAAAAAAATTAAAAATACAAGTGTAATATAAAAATAAAAATATAATAAAATTCAAAAATAATAAAAATATAAAAACAAAAAAAAAATATGTACTATAACCAGCAGTATATGTAGTAGGTTTTTTGTTATCACAGTATTGGTATGACATAATGTCTGTTTTTGTCTGGGTAATTTAGGCAGGCAAAACTGTGTGTTTAATGATTTTTAAAGTGGCTGTCTGTGAGAGGTATTTTGTCTTTCATTTTGAGACTTTAGACATTTGTTTATAATTATGCTCTTACATTCTCATCTTTAGTGGATAGCCTGGGTTTTGAGGAGGGTTTGTGTCAGAGAGCTCATCTGTAGCCTTGATTTTCAGTGAGTGTAGGAAAGACCTTGGTTTGGTTGTTTTTTTAGTCAAGGATTTCTCATATAGGGCACATTGCCCTTCAGGAAAAGATAAAGCTGGTACTTGGGATGTGACAGTGCAGTGCCTTAAAGTTTATCTGCTCTCAAAGCATAAATTGTCCTTACTGATGAGGGGAGGTATGACAGCATTACGGGGCTGTGCTCCAAGTACTGGAAGTCACTTAGTACTGGCACGTTCATTCATCAGTCTTCGTCACTGACAACATCAGGATGAAAAAAGAGGAATGACCTCACACTGGCCAGATGTGGACTCAGCAGTTACCTGTGAAATGACAAGCTGGGATTCAAGGGCTGCAGGGCTGTCATGGGATGACACCAGCTGCCTTCCCTCTGGATAGATTGTGGTGCTCAGTTGTGTCCCTGAGGAAAAAATTCTTCACGCTTGTGTAAACATCCAAAATCTCTGCAAGTTGAACATGCTGGCATTTGAAGGTCAAACATGCTTCAACATGCTTCCTGTCTCCCTTACCCACAAACACAGGCATCTTTGTTGTGCAATCAGAAATTCCCTTTAGGTTCCTCTGTTTTTTACATGAAAGCTTGCACTTGTGGTTGAAAGCTTGCACTTGTGGTTGATGCTAAGAATGGCTGTATAGCAGGAGACATTTTGTGTTGAAATGTGGGAGTTTAGTTTCTTGCAGAAAAATTCTGCAATGGAAAATATAAGTTGAGAATGGGTATGCAGAATTTGTAAGAGCTAAGCATCCATTAACCGTCTAGGAACTTGGGTTTTGATGAATCCATGTAAATACTAAATTCTCCTTGCAACTGGAAAAGCAAGATATTTTAATATGCTTGTCATGGGATGAATAGCAACAGGAATCTAAGAACTTTCTCATGCAGATGTATTTGGTGGTTTGTTATTTTTTACAGAATTCTGTCCATTCCAAATTCCATCACTTCATGCTTTTGATAACATTTTTTGGCTGTGACTTCTTTAGTTTTTTTTTTTTTTTTAAATTTTTTTTTTTTTTATTTTCTTATTGTTTGGGGTTTTTTAAGTTTGCTTCTCTTGAAGCTCTTTAGCATGTGCCATGTGGTATGTCAACAGCACTGAAAACTGAGAGCTGAGTAGACTACAGCTATCAGCCCTCTATCTAGGTCTTCTGCCAAAACAAGTGGAGCAGTACTGCATAATTTTTAAGGAACCATTTTGACTCTGTGTGAGGTTTTTGTGCTTTGAAAGCTGTGTGAAGTCAGGCAGGGGATAAGTGGTTGGGATGGGAGTGGATGTTCCAAGAAGCCACCAGCTTGGCCCCAGGAAGCTGGGGAACTGCTGACGGGTAGGTATTCTGTCCCCTCCAGAGCAAGTTCTTTTTTTCCTCCTACCACCACTATCTGCCTGCCAGTCTTTGCCTATTAGTACAGGAGGTGTCACAAGTTTCTATAGGTTACTCCTCCCTGTTGTTGCAGGCTGCTAAAGAAAGAACAATGGTGGTACCCAGGAGTGGGAATGCACTGATATTCACATTTTTGGATTTAAACTTTATTCAGACATTTTGAAGTTTCTTACTGACCTTCAAGTTCAGAAGTAATATTAGAGTGTTTTTAGTATGTTCAGAATCACTTGGAAACTTTCTTAATGATCACTAAGGGAACTTAGAGGGGAATTTGTTCCAGTTAAATATGTGAAACTGAAGCTAATACAAAGTCCTTCAGTTTTAGTAGAACATATGAGTGTGCTTCCAAAAAGGACAACTTTACTAGTAATCTTCTTGGCCTTCTGAATTTCTGTTTTTGTTTTCTAGTGAAAAAAATTCTTTTATATGTACCTAAAAACCACTGAATTGATAGGTAAGACTTGTATGTTAACGGTTGTTAGTTCTGTAGCCAAGCTTAACTTGTACGTAACTCAGACGTTGAAAATGCTTCCCAGTTGTTCAGTTTGAAATACTGAAAGACAGCAAAAACCTGTAATAGGGATAATGAATGAGGATCGTCATTATCTCCCAGTGACTTTGTTGGTGAGTTCTTGATGTATAAAATATTTATATTTTTCTATTAGATCATTGCAACTAGGTCAACAGAAAATTGAATCTTAATTACTTGATATCAAAGTTAATTTTGGTGACATAAAATAATTTAGGCTCTGTAGTAATATTGGCTTCTACTTCTTTTTCCAGAAGCTGCCTAGGTGAATACATAATCAGTGTCTTCTTCTTGGGAAGTCTGAGCCTCTGTACTTTGAAGGAGGCTGGTTTTTATTTTAGTTTTAGCTGTTCCTAATTGAGTTGGTCTTCTAGGCGATATGTTTTTATTCCTTTTTATTATAATTTAACCTAGGGTGTTATTTCTGAATATCTGTTATCTTGCCAAGTGATTATCTTTCGCTTGTGAAAGTTCTTAATCTGTTAGAAGATTACTATTTATGATGAGCTCCTGTGACTAGAGTTGTCCGGATCCACCCAATAGAGATTACAGACCCTTTGTGAAAAGGACTGTCTTATGTGTTGATTAACACAGGAGCACTCTGACCTATAATAATAGAATATCCTGAGTTGGAAGGGGCCTGTCAGGATCACTGAGTCCAACTCCTGGCCCTGCACAAAACAACTCCAATAATCCCACCATGTGCCTGTGTTGCGGTGGACCCCCCTGGGCCCCCCTGGCCGGGTCCCTGCCATGTGACTTCGGGTTTGTCTAATATTCAAGCAGCCCGGGTTCTGATCTGGTTGGTTGTTTATTCCAGCTCTGCCCCTGTGTCTTGGTTTGAAAAGACAGATGACTGTTAAGGAAGACAGAAGCCTCCCTTGAAGTGAAGGATGCAACCCCCTTCTCTCTGAATTATTATAATTTTGAAATTTAGGGGCTTTCAGGCCAAGATATAAAGAATAGGAATAACAGTTCTTTACTAAAATACAGATATATAAACAGGCAAACAAACAACAATAACTATAGTGGTGACAACAAGACAGAACCACAAACCCAGTGCAGCCTCTCTCGGCTGTCAGGCCCTTTGCCCTCTGGTGCAGTTCCAGTCACAGCCGGCAGGGGCGCTGGCGGCTCCCGGTGAGCAGGGCAGGTGCGATGGTTCCCCCGCGGCTGCAGGGGGCGCTCCGGAGCGAGCTCGGGGAGCACGCAGTGATGGCGGCTTAGATCCCGGAAAAAGGGATGGAAGAAAGGCTTCACAAACCTCCCTGGGCAGCTGATCCTGGGGTCTGTCTGGGCTCTCCTGTCCAGGCAGGCTAGAGCAGCAGTAGAAGCACAAATTCTGGGTGGCAGGCGAGATGTATCGAGCTGCGGAGCTGTGGTAGGAATCCCCGGAGGTCTCTGTAGGCAGGACAGGCAGGGCTACAGAGTAGCGAGCTGGAGGCAGCAGAATCTGCAGCTCAGCTCCCAGCGAGGCAGGGAAGAACAAGTTTTGGATCCAAGGGTTTTCTCCAGCAGAGAGAAAAAAAAAGCAGGAAACCCGCAGTGCTGATGAGAGTGGTCTCCCTGTCTCTGCACCAAGTCCCGAGTCCCGGGCACACACCCAGGTGAAGACAATAGCCCCAGATGGGCTCCTCCCCTCCGTGGCCAGTTCTTTTGTTTCTCCCAAGCACCCAGCAATTTGTTGTCTCAGTAACATATATGGGAGAAAATTCCTCAAGAGAAAAAAAAAAAGGAAACTCCCCAAACCCCAACACCCTGGTATCCCCGTTCCCCCTCTCTGTGACAAAACCAACTGGATACAAAGCCTCACCCTCTTACCCTGGCTGATTCTTGCCCAGGTCGGTGCTCTGTCTCCTGGGACAGAAGAAATAAATGACTTAAGATCATAAAGGGGGTTTGAGTTATATTTCTCTTCTCTACTTCTGCTTCTGGTGAGTAGCTGTCAACTAGCGCTGGCTTAAAGTGAGCTGCATAGTAGAGGAGTATTTAGTCTGTTTGTAAATGGTTTAAGATACTCCGAGACATAAAGAGGCAAGCTCACCACAAAATTAAGCAGTGGACAAAGCTATTCAATTACCAGATGCCTGAGAGTATTGTCCAAACACTTGAGCCCTGTCAGCCTTGGTGCCATGACAACTGCCCTGGGGAGCCTGTTCTAGTGCCCAACCCTCCTCTGGGTGAAAAACCTTTTCCCAATATCTACCCTAAACCTCCCCTGGCATAGCTTCCTATGACTGAAAAGGAAGCTTTTGAAATTTATTTTACAATTTATTGAAAATTCAAGCTCTCAGCCTCAGTGATCCATGAAACATTTGGCTACTCAGAGCTTTTTTTTTATCTAGTTCTCTTGGGTTTTATACTCTGAAATAATAGGTTGACTTTGAATATAGAAAACATAGCATGTGTAAATCACGATGAATCTGTTACTTAAACTCTCTGCTTCCTGGTGTTGTGTGTAACTGTCCAAATGGAGTTTGGGTTCTCCTGAGCAGTGCCCACTTCAGCTAACTTAATGTGTTCTCTGTATGGGAACTCATTAGATAAATTTCAGCTCATATACCTATTGTCAAACATTTATATAAAAATATACAATGCACTGACTTTAATTTTTTTTAGTATCATTCTTGTGTTGTCTTACATATTGGGGATAGATGCTTTGCCATTAAATTTTTTCAGTGATGGTTCAACTAGACACTTTTGACTAGGGGCAGAAATCTGCAAAGGATTTAATTTTAAAAATAAGCTTTTATAGACCTTTTAAATATATTACAAATATTTCACTCCAGTGGTTAATCTTGATTTATTCAGTTTTATTTGGTCATCCTTACTGTACGCCTGCAATATGATATATTTAGTGTTCTTGTAGAGTTTAATATATTCCTTACTGTTGTTCACCTTACTCTAAAATCCATTTACTCTCTCAATTATTTTTTTATCTGTTGATGTGGTACAAGATATTTGAATTTAAAAAAAATCTCCACTCTGATACTGTAGATTAGACTAAGACACTGTGCAGTGTTTCTGAGCATGAAGTCCATGCAAACAGAAAATATTATTATGTATCCCTCAGTATTTGCATGGAACATACTGTTGATATTATTCCTGAAAGGCAGGATTCAGTTCTCGATAGAACATGATCTTTCATATTAATCCTGACTTGGTTTCTGTCCATAATGACTCATTTGCAATGGAGAGTAAAAAATGAAACCGGTTTGAATTAATCACTTGATAAAATATGAACATCTTCTACCGCCTCTCAATAACTACTGTTGTGTTCACTGAGTTAATTCTTACAATAAGAACTGGAGAAGAGCAATTTTGTTATAAAGAGGGTGAGTTTTTTTGTCGTTAGTAATATTTATATTAAATATTTATGTGGCATTGCACATTCACAGAAGTTGCTGACTTTCACTGAATGCAGAAAGTATATTACACTGGCTTCTGGATTATTGGGTGTGCTCATGGGAGGATTAGTGACAATACAGAGCTTTTGTTTCTTAGTTATTCAGATCAGTTCAGCCCCCATCATTAGTAACAGTTAGAACTTTCACATCCAACCCTTGAATACAGGAGTGTTGGAATCCTGGTGAACAGAATCCTGTCCCCTTTCCTCTCTCAGCATGTTTAATGATAGGAGCCAGAAACTGTATTTGCATTGTGTTTCTTTTAAAAACTATTTTTTAATATCTGGAGTGGGTCCAAAAAATTTGTATACCCACTGAGACAGGTCATTAATGTAAAGTACTGTCTTCCTCATTAGGCAGCCTGTCTCCTCCTCATTGATAGATTAAACTAAACAAAACCAGTGCTGAAAAGAAACCCTGAGGGTATGGTGTTTTTACTTCTTTCCAGGCAGAGTATGGCCGTGAGTTCAGTAGAGCCAGGAGCCATTACACATTGAGGTCCACAGCACAGTTTTTCACCCAACTAGGACTGCATCCATGAAAACCATGACATTCCAACTTGGATACAAAGATGTTGCATGAGAGAGATGATGTTGCATACCTTATTAAAGTTAAGGTGAATGGTATCTACTGCTCTGTTCCTTAACGCCTAATTTTGCTGTTTCATCATAGAAGGCAAGTTAGGTTGATCAAGTACAATTTACTGTTGTTAGTCTGTTTTGGCTATTGCTAATCATCGTCATCTCTGTGTGCCCACAAATGGCTTTCAATCGGACTTGGTTCATGATTTTCCCAGAAATTGAAGTGAGGCAGACTGGGCTATAATTCCCCAAAACATTTTGCTTGCAATGTGGTTGCAGCTTCTGCCTTTTTCCAGATACCAGGAAAAACTCTGTTGGATTCTGTGATCTTAAAATATGTAAATCAGTCAGGTTTTGCTTTGAACTTTGTATTTAAATCTGGTTTATAAATCAGAGAACTTAAAACTTCAAATCATTATGGTGATTTTTGGAAAACCAGTATATGGTAGCCATAGACAAGTTTCAAGTTGTTCTCTATTTCCCTAATACTTAAAAACCTGGCTTACTAACCATTCTGAACTGTCCTTAACATGAAGAAATTCCAGTGTTTATCAGTCGGCTGTTGCTAATAATTAATATTTTATTTCCAAAAAGTGTTGCTGGCTGAATGCAGGTTGTGGCATTGCATTCAGTCTGTGTGGCAGCTGCTTGAGTTACATGCACAAGTAGGCTCTTCTCTTTCTCCCAAGCTGTCCCATCCTGGCTGCCTTGAGGCTGAGCTGCCAGACCACACTGCCATCCTTCCTATGAGATAGGTAAAGGCTTTGCTTTGTATAGAACAAAATCACATTTTGTCAGATAATTTGATTGCTTGTAAACTTTGCAAAGCCTCAAAGCAGTTTCTTGTTTTCCCATGTCACTGGTAATATAGCATAGTGCTTCTCGCACAAGTGGTAACAATTTCCGTGAAAGTTTGGTCAGTACTCAGCAATCTTACAGGACATGATTGCTTAGGGTGTTAATAATCAACAGAGTATTTCTGCGAAGTTGATCTTCAGCTGCTGCTTATGGAGCTATTTATTTCACATGTTGCTTATGGAGTTACTTGTTCACTCATGATAGCCTTTGCATAAGATTTTATTGCAGAAACATTTACTGCCCAAACTGGCTTTCATACTGATTTCTGCTCTTGTCAGAAGAGAGAGAAGGAGAGGAGCAGCTGGATTAAATTACTACTGAAGTAAAAGGAATTAAAATTTTTATTTAAAAATGTGTCATATGAAGGTGTTTAGGAAGGAGGAGCAGGGGAACAGAACTGAAATCTTACTGAAGTAAACATATCCTTGTTTAAAATGTGTTATATTCCTCACTGAAATGTTAGCATTTGATGGCCAAGCCTTAAAATGTCTGTAGTGTTTTCATTCTTTCCACCTATCTATACTCCCTCTAGACATCAGTGACTAGCAGACCCTTCTCTAGCCTTACTCCTAATACTGGATGCTTTATTCCAATTACCAATAATTGCCCATGAGAAGTATCTCATCATATAATAATGCAAAGCACAGCAAGATTACTGGTCCCAGTTGTATTGAATTATTCCCAAGCATTTTATCTTTATGCCATCTTTCCATTTGAATGGTGTCTTTAGCAAGTCACTGGTACGAATACATAGTGTATTAAAGAATTCATTAATCCAAATTGCTTCTCTCTGGATGTTGTTGCCATTTCAGAGCCCTTTTTTCCAAGTACATCTTACATAATGAAGTGCATTAAGTGTCCCTTCAGCCTGAGGGACGGCACAAAATTTTAAACTGCTTGGAGATTTGCATTTACAGCTCTTGCTGCAAAACATGTCTGCTGCCTGCTGTTGAGAAGGGGGGCAGGAATACTGACAGCTGGTGTGCAGCTCCTTGTGCAGCTTGGCAGTAACAGAACACGATGTTAATAGCGGGAGTGTTAAAATTTGCGCATTTGTTAGCATTTATGAAGCCTAATATGTTTTGAAGTTCAGACACATTACAGTTTGTGAAAACCTGAAGGCAGCTGGGGGAGAGAAAACATTCACAAATATATGATTCCTGAAGTTTTGGAATGTATCTGCTCTTTAGAAACACCACTAAATTTTATTAGAGTTTTATATTTAAATATAAGGAAGGGCACTAAAATGGGTCCTGCAGTATCAGTCATCTTTATCAAATCATGGTATACAGTTTTGTTAATAATTTTGGTAAAGGTTCTTAGAAATATTTTTATTTTTTAAAAGCTGCTGTCTTTGTTCTGTCAGCATTTTTGGAAACCAACTTCATTAAACACTCACCGAGTATGGAGAACAGTGCCTTGAATAACCCAGTTCCTTTCCTACTGTAGTGTTAGGATGTATGAGTGAGCTCTTCTGTTTGCCCCTAACTTGAGTCATGCAGTGCTCTGCTATTTTTTGTCCTGCCTGATGGAGCTGTATGGGAGCTCATCAGTCACCAAAAGATGTGTAATTGGAAGAGAACTTAAGTACATGAGTACAGGGAATAAAGGGAATCTCAGTAAAGTTGGAAGACTACAATATAGGAGACAATATTTTGAGATGCAAATGAAAAAAAAAAAAGTGTACTTTATATGGAAGAAGAGCCTGAAAAAGATGAAGAGAATGTTTCTGCAAAATAATTCACACTACCTGAGGTGATGTGATTTTAGTATCTGTGATTTTTTTAATTAACAGTATCTCAACACTACACTGATGATGATGGCATAAAGACTGTTTCAGTGGTGTACAGATGTTATTTTTCTGTCCCAAGGATGAAGTAGGTCCTTTCTTGAGGTAATAGCTGCTCCTTTACTAAGAACACATGCAAGATCCGTATATATGACATTCTTGTAGAAAACAAGACTCTTGAGCCTTCCTGGGTTAGTGAGTCCAGATAGTGTTTTTGACCTCTAGTGCAGGGGTACTTGGACAATGTGCCTCTTTAGAAGAAAACCTGTCTTTCAGCCAGTTCCCCAAATGCCTTTTGTGTCCATATTTGTATACTTTGTTTTACCTGGCTGATTGAGCAGGTACTGACTTGGAGGTCCTGGGACATGATTGATGATGGCTTTTGTTAGCTAAGCACTATGAAAAGAAGTGGATGTGGAGAACAAAAGGCCTTTGGTGGATTTATACATGGGATGACAGAGAATTCCTCTGTATTAATGCACTGTCACAAAAAGAGGGATAAGACTAGAAGAATCTTACTTTGCTAAAAGGAGCATACCCAATTATCTGGAGTGTTCTGTACTATTCTGGATATAGGAAGTCCTCAACATATGATGTGGGGTTCAGAAGTCTTTTGGCTCTTGTCCCTTTTGTTTCCTATTTCTTGCACTCTTGCAACTTACACGTCACCCTAAGTACTATACAGGGACGTGTGCGCTTCATTGTGGAAGACAAAGAATTCTATCTGTTTTAGAGGAGGAGAAATATTTGTGAACATTTCAGGTTTTGTTTTTTGTGACAATTTTCAGGGACATGGAGATCAAGATACTCTTACCTCTTGTCCCTTGCACTTCCTTTCCAGACTGAAGTGGTCAGTGCTTTGAGGAACATTTCTGGGTTTCTTTTACTGCACCTTGCTGTACAGAGGTATACAGGGATGGGATGTTTTGCAAACAGAATGGCAGTGACATGTAATGGCAGGGATATAACTGCGTCTCTTAGGCAGTACTGTGTAAGCAATCACTGAGGGCGCATAGTTTGTTTGGAGTAAAAGTGTTGTTATCTTTGAAGGTACCACTGTTCTATATTCCTCATGGATTTTTTTTTTCCTGCTGGGTTGTGGCCAGAATTCTGCCCAGGGTACTTGACAAAATCTTAGTAAATCTTCTCTAAATGGTCTCATTAAGCCTTCCATATTTCACATCTGTTCGTAAGAGTTTTCTGGCACTGTTCTTTTTCAGGCTTATTGCTTTTTGTGAGTTTTACTGACTTTATTGTAGATCAAACAATTTCCAGTAATTTTTTTGTTATTCTGTCCTCTCATCTGAGGAGCCCAGTAATTTCCTCTGTTTTTCTGTATGCAGGATCAAGCAGTCTTTTCTAACTTACCTTGGCTTTCAGCACCTTCCAACTTCTTATGGTTCTGCAGTAGACCTTTTATAGCCAGACATGCTGCTGTCAGTTTAGGATGGGACCTGGAATCTCAAAAAACCAACTTCCCTACTTGAAAAAACACCAGAACTCTCCACCAATTACTCTGCAGCAAGCACCCACTCATAGCATCCTTCACTTTCATTTTTTTTACCACTGTAAGCAGCTGTGCTTCAGTCACCAATGTGTTCAGCAGCCCTCCAGAGCAGCTGAGCATGTTCTCTTACAGATTTGTCAGACAGAACTACCGCCATGATGGAGTGGAAAGGAAAAACTGGATCTAAAGAGTCTGCTGGGGTTATAGAGAAGAGAGGGGGGAAAAAGCAATAAGCAATTAAGAACAGTGTGGGAGGAGAAGAAAAGGTTTTTACTTGGGCAGACTCACATAAGAGCTCTGTGACTGAGGCAGGATGGAGTCAGGCTATTCAGGCTTCATTATTCCTGCTGTTTTCTAACTCAAGAATTCCATGAAATCAGGCAGGATTATGTAATTGTGAGGGAAGGGCCTGTGTCTGCAACAAATACTCTCTCATTTGTGGGAGAAGCTTTGCAGATATAACCTGTGCTCTGAGGAATTGGAAGGGAGAGCAGCTTGGTCCAGAAATTTGTCATCTTCCCAAGGTGAATTTTGCAGCCTGCTTTTTGGCCTGTTTCTTGGTAAACCGTGTTTGAGAGTCAAACTCTTGGTTTGTGGTGCAGGGCAAGAAAGTTTCCCAGTGTGAGTGGTGGGTACCTAGAGGAAGAAAACTGAAGGGAAAATCCCTCAGGGAGCCTTTTTTGAGGTGACCTTTGCTGCTGGTCACACTGATAACTTCAGGATGGTATTTTTTGACTTTGTAAGCCTTTTAGGAAGGTGGGACAGGAACAGGAATCCATGTGGCATGGTACTAGGGTAATGGGCTTTAGCACAGCTCCTTCATGTTGCATTACTGAGCAAGAGAGAGACAGAAAAGGCATCTTACTGAACTCACAGCAAAATTTTTCATTGAAGACTGAGGAGACAAGTAAAAAGCAGGAGAGAAGTAAATGAACTTAAAGCTACAATGAAGTGTTGAGGTGCTGTGGACTTTCAGAGAATGTTTATTTGCTTTGTTTATAAAGATGCAAGTGTGTGAGGATGTGCATTTGAATCTTCTTGCATGTAAACCAATGTATATGATAGTTAATATATCAAATATGATCTTGTGTTCTATCTGGGAAATAAGACAATTAAATCAGAAAATTCAGTCAGGCAAAAAAAATAGCAAAGTGAGTAGAAATTCCATTTATGTCTGTGATGGAAGAACTGCAGAGGAAGAAGGTTTGAGAAATAACCTTTTTTAATGTTTGGTACCCTATGAAAATGAAGACATAATAAGGACCATGAATTAATTATATGTATATTTCTTTGTATATAGTTAATGGCTTTAGTCCAGACAAATGTACCTTGATTGATTGTACCTAAAGGATTTTAGCCCTTTGACTCCAGAGTTCTGTGTGAGGTATTTGGACTTGCCAAAAATCACAGTAGATCATGTGATGTATCAAGGCTGGAGCTCCTTGTGGGGCATGTGTGGATATTTAGATGTCAATGGGTCCGTTTCAGAGGGGTTTCCCTTCACCTCAATCTCATGTCCCAAGTATGTTGCATGTTGTGTGCCATTGCAGTGTTTGTGGAAAGTACCTTAATTGCCATGATTACTTCACACCGTTGTAAGAGCATCAAGATGCTAAAGTATAATACAACTAGAAATATCCATCAATTCTTAATCTAATAGGAGGGCTTTGCTCATCCCAAATAATTGCCTTTTGAAGCCTGATATAGTGAAGGTGTTTTACTTGAGAGTCATTGTATCAGGGTGTATTTTTTGCTATGTCTGCTAAGGAGCAGAATAACCCCGCCCCCTCCCATCCCCACTCCCCCACCCCTCATCTATAGTTATGGAAAGTAATTTCTTGGTACTTCAAGGATGAAGGGTAAATATTGAGGTCAGCATTGGTTTTGGCCAATCCTTTGGAAGACAGCAGAGCTGGAAGCTATTCCCACTTCATGCACCAGAGGTGGATGCACAGGTCATGCTGCCGTTTCTGCTCCTGCCCTTCAAATTCAGGTCTGCATTGCTGTCTGTCTGCAATGCTGTGGGTCTCTAACTGAAATTCATGTTACAGGCTACAGATAAAATGAGGGAGTAGGGGCAGTTTTGCTACAGAGCTGTTTTTGGAGGCAGTGTTATGGGCAGGGGTTAAGCCTCTTCTCATCAGAAAAATATAGATGTTTCAGGCTGCTGGGGCACAGACATGCTTTATCAGCACCACCTTGCCTTCATTTTAAAATTCAAATTAAAGCATTAACAGTTGCCAATTACTTATGGCCTGAGAAAGTTCAGGTATGTGTCAGGCTGGTCCCCAAAAAGCTGCAAATTTATGTAAATTTCAATGCAGGATTTCTGTGTGAAACAACTGGGAACTGAGACTTCGTTAAATGAAAGTGCAAGTTTTGTATTTCAAGTTACCAGAAAGCGTACTTACTCATTAATTTTGCAAGAGAATTTTAAGACACCTCTAGAAAACATTTGTGTTAATTTTCAGACATTAGGGGGTGTTAGGGAAGGATAAAAATATCAATTTTTTTTCCTAGTTAACTAACTGAGTTGAGAAAACTAGTTACTAGTTCCTAGTTGACTGATTTTAAGAACTTCAGGTAAAAGACACTGAAATATAGCAAGAAATTTAGTGCGAAATACACCTCTTGGTGATTAGCAAAGATATATTTGTTGAATTCTGCTTTTTCCAATGCATTTGGTATTATTTATTTTTAAAGCAGACTTTTTAATTGTAAGCCTTAAGGGCCCCTTCATCAGCTCCCTGAGATGACTCTCTACTCAACAGCAAATTTGTAGTCATCTCATTTTGATCAATTTACCTGTTATTACATCCTAGTAGCCCCTGGACCACCTTGATTCTTTCATTTAACACAAACTGTAGTTTTTTGGAGGCTGCAGACAAGTGGGCTTCAGGCAGCTGATTTATGCTGGCTGAGTTATGTGCTTTCACAATCCAGTGTCTGTTCAGTATATACACTTCTATAAAGTACTCTGTAATTTTTCCTTTAAAAAATGTCTTTGAGAGTGTTTGAGGTTATTTAATTGCAATGCCAGAATTGTACAGAATGAAAGTGATTTTAGTCTAATAAATCATATAATTTAGTAGCTGAGTTTCTTCTTACTTGTCAGTACTGATGCTGTGAGCACTGTTTATTTCATGAGCATGTAATTTTTTTTTCTGCTGTTGAAGATGGAACAATCTCTTTGGTCACTTATGTCCTTGGGGATAAAAAGGCTCTTCACCTACTTTGATCTTGCCAGATATTCTGGTGATCATTAATCATCTTGTTCCCTGGCTGAGGGAAGACCTCCCTGAGGTCTACTTGCTTATCAACCCTCTGGGCTAACCGAAGTTCATCTGGCTGATGACTTGAGGATAAAATGAAGAGGCTACATCAACAAAAATAACTAAGTTGACCGTGTTGCTGTTAGCGCTGTATCAGTGGAAGTGTTTTCAAATGCTTTGAAACAAGGTGTTGGTATAATTTGTTTTATGTAGAACACCAAAATACTTCAGAATACTTCAAACCTTCTCCCTACTACTATGAAAATGGAAAATGTCATTGTCCCCTCCCTGCCCCCATAGTCCTGTTCCTGGTATTAGATCTGCCAAGTCCTGACTTCATGTTGCACCACATGTCTGCAATGGGTCCTGCATGTTTTATTATGCTGAAATTTTCATAAACAAATACATCTGAGATCAAAGACAGGAGCTCCTTTCCAATGGCAAGTTGGAAGAAGGTCATAATTTAAGTACCATCTAGAAACTGTTCTGTTCTCTGCAAACCTGCCACTCATTCACAAAAGCTGCTAGTAGTAGCTAGAGGTTTAAGAGGATGAGGTATTGGAAGCAAAATTAATGTTTCTTGGGTGTTTTTTTCTTTTTCCTTCCAGTGGGCGAGTTTGTGAGTGATGCCCTTCTGGTGCCAGACAAGTGCAAGTTCCTTCACCAGGAAAGGATGGATGTGTGTGAAACTCATCTGCATTGGCATACTGTTGCTAAAGAGGTACATTCATCTGTCTTAAAATTTCCTGCCTTCCTTCTTTCAAGCTGTGTTACTCTTCTGAGGATGACTTTAAATATAGCAGCAATGTGGAAAACAAAAAGCAGTACTTTCAAATGTTTGAGCGAATGGCATTTTGGGTTTTTTAATAAGGTAGGAAATAGGAGTCAGAGTACATTAGAGTCCATGACTGAGTATTTACCATTGACCTTTGAACATTGACCCTCTTTCATAGCTGTAACTTTTTCCTCACGTTCACTCAAAAAATCACAGTGTTTTCTGCTTCCTTCAGTTTCCTATGTTAGCACTGGAACTAAATGCTTAAGATTTGCCTTGAATCATTATCCTGGGTGGATATTATCCATTATTTATCACCGATATTGGTATGCCAGGTACCCACAGAGATCAAACAGGCCTCAGGGAGTGTGCTATGTGAAATTCAGCAGAAAAGGGTCAGAAAGTTGATCAAACTAGGACTAGCCAAAGGCATTTTGCAGTCAGGCACAGAGATTTTATAATTTAACAGTACTTTACTGAAAATAGATATAAACTTAATTGCTAATGTGTTTTGGACTTTTTTCCCTTAAGTAGAGAGGTTTTAGGCATAAAAACTGAGATGAGTTGACAAGATTTCTGACTGCTGGTTTTTTTGGAACCTCTTAGTTTGTACATTATTCCACCTTCTGGAGATGAAATTTGAAATGTGATCAGAAGCTTTTCATATTTTCAGTTCCTGCTTGAATTATACTTAAATGAAGCATTTAAGAGACCAACCTTCACACTGGGACGTCCTAGGTCATTTTGACTACTTACAAATGTGAGATCGCAGTAGCCAGGAAGAACATCATGACTGTGCGCCACTGAAGTATTTTAATTTTTTTACCTGTTATACATCACTATATCTTTAAGATATAATTATGCATGACTGACTGTTTTCCAAACAAGGCTAGAAGGTAGTGTACTGGCATATTTGTAAGACTAGACACTGTGTTTCCAGTGTAAGAGTTATTTCAAATGTTGATCTACCTTGCGGTGAAGTCTTCAATAGCATTAATGCATCAAGATTGGGATTAATACATTAAATAATTATTCTGTCATCAAGTTTTCTGTTTATGAGGCACGGCTTGTGAGGATTTTAGACAGGAAGATATGAAGTTATCATGTATATAGGAGGAGATAAGTCTTTTGTTCTGGGAAAGACTGATAGGAGAGCTTGTTGCTTACCGTGGACATAGGTAGGGAGCTGCTTACAGTCAAGTAGTGAATGCAAATGTGACCTTTCTAAATAGTGTTTCAGATTTCAGAGATCATGCAGTTGGCCAGCTTTAGCCTCCTAAGGCAGTATGCAGCCCCTTCATATTTTCTCAAGGTCTGTGACATTTTTTAGTCTTCCCTCCATGCCAATGATGTTGCTGCTTTCTTTTTTTTCCTTTTTTCTGCAGTCCTGTAGTGAGAAGAACATGAATCTGCACGACTATGGCATGCTGCTGCCCTGTGGAATCGACAAGTTTCGTGGTGTGGAGTTTGTCTGCTGCCCATTAGCCGAGGAAAGCGACAATCTTGATTCAGCTGATGCTGAAGATGATGATTCAGATGTCTGGTGGGGAGGTGCAGATGCAGACTATGCAGATGGAAGGTACAGTGACTTTGTACCCTTCAACTTGTTATTAAGATGCCAAAAATCTGTCTAAAAGACCCTGGTATGGTCTTTGCACATTATACATGAACTTGCAGCTACAGTGGCTGAAAGCATCAGTGTTCTACTCCTTTTTTTTTAGCTTTCTACAGAGAAGTTTTTTTATTAAAATAATTAGTACACTTTTAAATGCCTTTATAATTTCTTCAGTGAGAAGTATTGCCAGATTTATAACAAAAATGCTTAAATTCATATTTTTTGACAAATAAATGATAAATGGTGTACTCCTAACATGGTTCATGTGCAGTCTGGGGTACTGTAGCAGGTATCAGCCAACATAACCAGTGGAGGTTTTGAAATGCCTTCATAGTAACAGGCATTAGCTATGTGCCGTTATTGCCATAAGAATATTTTTCTGCTGACAGTTAGTTTCTAAACATGATCTAAAAGAAAACGTGTTTTAATATCTAGCCTTTCAAAGATTCGTTAATATGCTGCTGTTGAGAAGGAACATGGAGGTTTCCTTTGCCAGGCAGTGATGGATGGGGTAGATACCATCCCTGTCCTTACCCTTCCCGTCCCCAGTGCACGTAGGCTAATTTTGAGCCAGATACAGGTCATAACTGCATTGTTACACTCAGTGGTAACTGAGTGGTCTAATGTTCTGGTGCTGTTAAAGCTTTTTCATATCACTCTCCTGATCATGTCAGACAGCTGTTTTAAGAGCAGAGTACTACATCATGTCCTTGCAACTGGATGCCAATAACTCGCAAAGATGGCTTTCTTCATAAACTAAGATCAATGTTCAAACTCTTTGTGCTCCCCAGGCTTTCATCACCTCATACTGTGCTATTGCAGTGTTTCTTCTTCTTTTCTTGTACAAATAATAAACAAAATCTAAAACTTGGGGCTAATTGCAAGTGGCTTCAAGAAGTACCCAGAAAATAAGTGGGGATCAAATTATGTGAATAATGCCGAAAGTTAATAGGTCTGAATTGTGTTATGTTTGGACTTGTTAATAATAATCTAGATGGAAACAATTTGAAGAACAGTGCAGAGATGAAGGATAGAGACTGAATTTGGTACAATGAGATGGCATTAAGACCTCAAATAATTAGAAACTGTATCATGGTGGGCAACTAAATCTTTCCTGACAAAGCATTAGTAAGTGTTGCAAGGAAGACATTATTCCTTTGTGAATAATGGAATAAATTTAAAATAAATAATTTCCAATTTTCTGTCATGAACAGGAGTGAATGGTCAGACTGTTTGATACAAAAGTGTGCATCAAAGAACTTTGCATATTCCTTATTGATACCTTTGGACTTTCTTCTGATTTGTACTTCTAACATCTGTCAGTGTCATTATTTTAACTAGGAGCTCACAGGGGTATAGAGTACTTCTGTTTGTAAGGCAGATACCTGCTCCATTTCTGGTTTTTTTTGTTTGTCACTGAAAATTTCATTTACTATTGTAGTCCATTTTCTTCCTCATAAGACAGTTTAATATCTGAAGAGATGAGTTCAAGAACAACATCATAAATTTTGTGTCCTTTAGGAATGGGAGCTGTAATTGCATTTCAGTCCATTTCTGAAATTCCAGGCAAATACTAATTTTTTTACCCTCCCCTCTCAACAAAAATGCTTGCAAAAGGAAAGATCCTTCTATGGGGCACTTGTACTTCACCTGCAGATGAAGAGCCAAGCAACTGGTAGTTCTTTTAGACTGACTTGCTCATATCTCCTGCTAACTCTTTAGCTTCCCAACTACATTTAAACTATATGTATTGGAGCCAGAAATACTCTTGAACTTTAGTTATATATATGTATATATTTAAAAATAAATTCTTAAACAGCAGTAGGTGGTAATTCAAATTTTTTGTGTGTGTATATTTATTAATATCTGGGCATATGTTAGTGTGACTATCGATACCTACATGCCTTAGTCCTGAAATGATTGTGAGGGAGAAAGGAAATATAAGGCAGAGGAACACTTTCCTAATGCTAAATTGCCAATATTCTCTGCTATTAAAGCACCTCTGAAGTGCTTACTCAAGTCTGCATTTTTCACTTTACATGGATACCCAAGTCAAAGTGAAGGTGACATGTTTGAGTTAGAGGTGAAAAGCTGAAAAGCAGATGATTCTATTCTTGTTTCTCAAAACTATGGCTGAGCAGAATCCAACAAATGTGGGTGACCTATTTTGAGGTAACTTTATATCTTAAGCTATCAGATATAAATTTTAAAATACCTGCATTTATGGTTCTGAATGTGTAGAGGAAGGCACATTGTAGCCATTCAGTTAATAAATGCCCTTTTTCAGACTGTTGTTTTTTCACCCCCAACAGTTGTCCCTGAGGCATTGTATTTTATTTTTTTGCTTTGTCAAAGGTATTTTCTTCTCTGCAGGGTGAAGAAAAGCTCAGCAGTGTGTTGTAGCCACACTATGAGAGGGCATATGGAGGCAGCCTGGGCTGCGTTGCCTCGTAGTTGGATGTCCTTCCTACCCAGTATCTGACCACCCCTGGGTATGGATGTAAAAGGATGTTACTTGCTTGTGGTGTGGCTTGTTGTCAGTACTTGGAAGGTGAGAGAGTGTATTTTGGTGACTGATGATATATATACCATTTTATTCATAAGGCCAAGAGGCAGGATCCACATGTGCTTCTGAAATTGTCTTGTCGTGCTCATCCTTAAATAGTCTGTAAGTCTGACAAAGAGGTCACAAGCCTTTCTCAGCAGTGGAGATCGTTGTTGCTATCTGCACCTTTAATTAAAATTTACCTTGAAGTCTGCCTGAGGGACAGTCAGATGTAGGTGCTGTCTTTCAGTATAACTGCAGACCTCTCCTTGCATAGCTACAGCTCAGTCAAGTGACCTGCAAGCTCTAACTGCCCTTGCGACTCAACACAGCCTGGTGGCCGTTCTGCCTGTGTGTGGGAACTTGCTGGAAGCTTTGGTGTCCTTGATGTCCAAAGTTGGACATCTTTAGGAGTGATGGCCAAGCTGGAAACTTCCAGATTTCCTCTGTCTGCATCTGTCTCATATCCACCTCTCATTATCTCCCTGTCAATCTATGTCAGACCTTCCAGGCTTTCCTTCCCACTAGGAAAGCAGCCTGCTGTCATTTTCCTTCTTTCATGGCAGGGAAACTGAAGCACTGTAAGTCTCACTATTGAGAGTTATATGGAAAGCTTTTCCTTTAAGTCCCATAGCTCAGGAGCAGAAGATGGTGCCTTAACTTCATCCAAGTCTTTCTAGACCATTTAAATAAATTTTCAATGTCCAAAATAGGAGATTTCATTTCTCATTGTTTTCCCCTCTACAGGTTAGGCCAAATTAATTTTCTGTGTTTGGTGAAAAAAAGATACTTTTTTTTGGTGAAAAAAAAATGCTGATGTAATGGTGGGATAGCGTTGTAAGTGTCTCACTGTGGCGACTAGTGTATTTTATAATGGTTTGGTTCACAGTTTATGAGAAACTTCTGCCAAGCAAAGTTTTATAGTTTGCTCACACTTTCCATTAGCATAGTTAATACAGCAGTTTTTTTACTACAATAGCTAATCCAAAAGAACAGAGTCTATTTTGTGCTGATAATTAGGCATCTGTGAAGTAAAACTAAAACAAATCTGTGCTATAAAGCATGATAATCATGTTCTCTGGTTTTGCAACCCTCTGCCAGACTGAGTTTAAGGATGAGTGCTCATCTACCAGATGCTGAAAAAAAATAGCTGAAATGATGTATCTTTTTGACTCGATGAAGAGCTTGGGTTTTTTTGTCAATAGTATCTGAAAAAATTTTCTTTTTTCCTAATTGCCTTCTTCAACTATAATCCAAGAAATCCTGAAAGGCATTTAAATCTGGTCAATTCTGGTAGTGGAGAAAGCAGCATTGTATATGTGCCTGTTATGCTGGACAGGTTCCAGGTGACACCCTGTACTTCTGTGGGGAAGAGTAGTCACAGGGCCCAGCAGAATTATTTTGTTTAATAATTTGTTATAATATCCGCTCTTAATGTGGAGGAAGTGTATATTTAATTTCTTTTGCTTTGTAGCTCTTCTTACATCTTCATCTCTTACTTTAATGGTACAAAGGTAGTAACGCACATGTTACTGAGTGTCTTCCCTTCAGAAACATTGCAAGTTAACCTCAGCATCAAATTAGTTACTATCTAAATTCCCCAGAGTGCTGCCATTAAATCACACTGTCACAAGGCGTGGTTAAATTGGTCACAGTTGTATAGTGCCCTGACCTGTTATAACAACATACAGACTCCTGTCCCACTGCTGTCTTGCAGAAGGTAGGCAGACTGGCAGTTGGGTTATCTGCCTGTGGCACAAGTTTATGAAAAATGCTTAGAAGTCTAAAGAGTGACACATAAGCAAGTAAATTCAAAGGTATAAAAGAGTTCACATAAGAATTTTAAAATTCAAATGTAATGGAATTTAGTCATTTCACTTCACACTTGAGGAAAATTCTCTTTCATTTTATGTTACTTTGACTAGCTCGTTTTGTTTAGGTCTCAGCATGCCAAAGCAGTGGAAGATGTATTGCAGGCAAGAGTCAGGAATATGTTGATGTTTTAATTGCTAATACAGTTGAAAGCCAAGTAAATGCTACAAGCTCCATGGTGTTCTCTGTGCTTATGGTGTTCATTGGCAAGGACTGTCCAAAACATGAAATCCTCTTGGACTGTTTCGCTCCCCATTACATCTCCCTGTGTTCTTCAAACCCTTCTTTTTCCCCTGCTCACCTCTCCATCTACCCGCAGAATAATTATTTGGAAATACAACAGGAAAAGAAGGCCTTTAGGGGGCAATTGTTTGACCCAGATGTATTTTATACTATCTGACCAGGGAGATAAATAAAATGCCCTAATCTTCTGTATCTGTTGCTTTGATGGATACTCTCTTTTCTTTGGCATTTGCTGGAGGAAGCAAACATGGCTCAATCATGGAGGAAAAAAAGCATAAACTAGGAAGAATCAGATGATGGTTGTGGTGTTTAAGTGCAGCTGGAGGGAGGAGGCCATCTTGGATACCTGGAATAAAGCTGTGCTGTTGTTGTGTGAGCCCTTGGGTGTTACAGTCCCCCTGCAGTTGAAAGGGCTGCATGGCTTAGGAGCTGGCTAATAATGGATAATGGAGGGTTGTGAAGGAAGAAATCGTGGGGGAGTGTAGAAAATAAAAAGGTGCTGGGGGTCGGTAGAGCATGGGACTCTTAATCCCAGGGTCGTGGGTTCGAGCCTCACATTGGGCGCCAAACTGTAGAAAATAATAAGGCACCGGCGACAAGGCGGTTCGGGTAATTTCTACAGTTCAAGGCAGCTCCTGAAACGTGCAGTTTATTTGCAAGGGACATGGGTGCAGGAGCTCTGCTTAAGCTGCCAGCATGCCCCAGAGAGAGCAAGAGGTAGAGCTGGAGATAGAGAGTTATAGAGAGAGATGGAGAGAGAGAGAGAGAGAGAGAGTGAGTGAGATTGCAAGGGAGAGAGATTGCATGAGAGAGATTGCAAAAGTGCTAGAAGTCTGGTTGCATGTATATATCTTCTCATACTGAATATGGTAATAGTACAACATCCAATCAATAAAGACATAAATCCGTACAGAATTTACATACATCCTATCAAAACTTCTACATTACCACGCTGTTGCATTTTAACTCGTAAAAACTACTTTCTAAAACTACTTTTGTCTTCCCTGCCATGCTGGCAGGGTTTCTCTGACCCTTGGACTTTTCTGCTTGCTGGAGCATCCTCTTCTTTGCTAAGGACATTGTTCAATCAAGAGGGATTCTCCTTCAGCTGGCTAGCCCATTGTTTTTTTGGTTGTACAGTAAATAATAGCTTGGTATTCTATATCTGAGAGCTAGGTTTCATTTCTATTTCACTTACAGGTTTCATATTTTCAGAATCTTTTGCCAAGCAGTCATATTTATAAGGTTTCCCTTTTTCATCCTCCCCAACAGGGAGGACCAGATCTTTTAGAGAGTCTTACTACTTAAAATCCTTCACTTTCTGCATGTTTCCACATGCTTGTATCTAGTATGCAGTGACATGGTGTATCTTGATGGTTCTTGTCTCTTTCTTCTTTCCAATTGTTCTTTGTGTTGTCTTATGACACTGAGTCAAAAATCTGAGCCTTAGTTGGAAGTCCATCTCTGAGTCCAAAAGACTTTCCTACAAAATATAGGATCACAGAATGATCAAAATTGGAAGAGACCCTCAAGATCATCTAGTCCAACTGTAAACATTATAACCAACAGCACCATCATAATCACCCCTAAACCAAACTCTCAAGTGCCACATCCAGATGTCTCTTGATCAGTTCCAGGGATGGTGACTCCGCCACCTCCCTGGGCAACTTATTCCACCACTCTCTCAGTGAATTTTTTCCTTTTCTGATACCTAATCTAAACCTGCCATGGTGGAACTTACGGTTGTTTCCTCTCATCCTTTCACTTGACACATGGCAGAAGAGACCTATCCCCACTTCACTACACCCTCTTACAAGTTGTAAAGAGTGAAGGTCCCCTCTGAGCCTTCTTTTCTCCAGGCTGAGACCCCCCAGCTCTGATGTCTTAGGCTGATTTTATGATGATTAGTCTATTGCCTTATCATTTTGCTCTATGCCCAAAAAATGGTTGCTGTAACTTTAAAGTACGTCTGGGGCAGGGGGGTTGGTGCCTTGGGGCTCTTGCATGGGTTTTTTCAAAGCCTTACTCCCCAGGCATTCATGATGCCTTGAGGACTGCGTACTCTTTTTTGGCTGAGCTAGCTTGGTTTTTCAGGCAAGAATATTTTTGGTTTGTTTTCCTTTCCGTGGCTTTGGAGACGCTGCAGCAGCAATCCTTCGGTGGCTTTTTTTTCCAAGTGAATTGGACAGTTTGATTTTGGTCCAAGATCAGAGGGAAAAACTGACAAAAGAGGAATTGACTAGGACCAGGGGGAAGGCAAGAGGTTGCTCTGTTCACGCCCCAGACTGCAGAAAAGCCAAGTCAGCAGGAGAAAGGACTCCAAATCCAACAGCTTTATCTGCTATGAAGAGGGGACCAGCACCAGAGATTCACCATCTGTTTGCCCAAGCTGCTGCATGAACCTTTTGTTTGTTTGCTTTTTTCCCTTAAGACAGGTGCCGGTGCCATTTTATTCTCCCCACAACGTTGCCTGCTGTTGTGTTTTTGTTTTTTCTTTCCCTAGCATTTTGGGCTTTTTTGTTACGGGCAGGGGGCAGGGGTTAGGTCTGGCAATTCAATATCTAGCAGTTATTCACCATTTTTTTTCCTGTGCCATGTGGCATTCTGTCAGTAAACAGTTGGGTTTTTTTTCACTTTCATCCATTAGTATTCATTTCTTATTGGCAGAAAGTGATTTTTGGAACCCTTTTTTTTTTGAGAAATACTCACTCCAGTGTTGTTCTCCTAAACTTATCTCTAAGCTAAGACATCGCTCAGCCATTCTCCATAAGACTTGTGCAACAGACCATTTCATAGCTTTGTTGTCCTTCCTTTTGAAATTTTTGCTTTTCTAAAGCTAAAAGTATTATTGATCAAGAAAAAGAAAGTTGTTGAGGCTAAATTTTTTATTGGAAACATTGTCACCGGAGGAAAGAAAAAATTAATTCAAATCAGTTTTGTCTCTATTCAAGCCATCTTGCCTCTCATGATAAACAATGAGTTCTCATTGATGTAAGCTTTTTCATTAAATTGGAAAGCCAGTTCCTAAAATTTCAGTGGGCAATGCTCCAGTGGGAATCTCTTAAATGATTCTTTCAAAAAGCTTAACATGAAAAAACCCCAACCAATGCCTTACTTCCCTGCACTTGAGCTGGGGAATCTGAACCAGATGTGAAGCTGGACAGTAGGTCTGTATTGCAGGTTATGCCTTAGAAGAAGGAAATTACTTGCATTTGGATGGGTAAAAAGATTTCCCTTTTTCCATATGGTGCTGACTGAACTGTAGGCTGTTCATAGCCCTGAAAATTTAAGGAAAACTGGGCATTGTTGCAGTGATTCGGGATCTGCTGGATGGAGGGCTGGGTTGTCTGTGACACAAAAGCAGGAAGGGGTGCAGCCAGAGGCAGTGTTTTCATCAGCTGTCTTAATTCAAATTGTTCCTAATTGGTAGTCAGTGCCCTAAAATGAACACTAGGAATTACAAACTTGCTTTTTTGTTCTTGCTTTTTTCTTGCCTCCTTGAAGTTTTCCACGAGTAGAGATTAACACCAATCATTGAGATAGAAAGGTTTTGCAGTACAAGAGTGTCGTGGTTTGACACGGAAGTGTTTTTTTTTTTTTTTTTTGCACAGAAGTCCTTCTAGTTTTGATCAGAACCAATCAATTGTCTGGCTTGATTATTGGCAAGGTTTAAGCCACTTAAGAGTTTGACACGCCTCTGCGAATCACATGTTAAGATAGACAGAGCCAGGGAAAGCTCTCTGGACTTCCGGCCATCAAGGAGGCAACTTGGGCCTCCGGGCCCTGTGTCCTACAGGGCCGGGCCGGGCCCTGCTCAGCCTGGCCTGACCCGGAACGCAGCCGCCCCTCCTTGGCCCTGTTCTATCTGGGCCCCCCAGCCCTGCCCCATGCAGGTAGAGCTGGGCTGGCAGCGGCCCCCCCTTCACCGCCACGGCAGAGCTCCCCCAGCAGAGATCATGGGGCCGAGAGAGAAGTTCCAGCCGCGGCCAGGTGACATTAACCCTATTAGTGCTGTTAAGATTTCTTCAGAACAGATGGGCCTGAAAATGCTGATCCTCTCCCAGAGAGAAAGCAGAAAGAACATGAAGAGATGCCCTAAGGTTTAAGTCAGTAAAGACAGAAGGGCTGAAACCCTGAGAGAAAAGAAAGAGGAGATGCTTCAAACCTGGAAGCTGAAATTTTGTTGCAAAAAACCTTTGGGGATGAACTGGACTATTGGAGTCCCTGCTGTAATAATTTCATAGAGCATTGGAGGGGGTAGAGCAATTGGGAGCTAAGGTGCCTCTGCATTTTGTTTTTATTCTTTTGGCTCCAGAGTGTTTGGACTCAGTTTACCTTCACCTGGAGGGGTGTGCAATACACCTGAAGTTGATTCTGCTTAGTGGGTGGGGGGCATGGTCCCACCGTCTGATATGAACTGACATTTGGAATTTTTGGCTTCCTAGTGGGTGGGGAGCATGGTCCCACCCTTTGATGTGGACTGATCCACTGATTGAACCTACCGTAGAAAGGAACCAGGAGGGGTCAATGTGAAGATGACCTCAGTTCCTAGAGATTAAGATTGCTCCTAGAGATGAGTAAAGAAGACCTTACTTCTGAACGGCTCAGCCTTAAATTGACACCCCATGTTAGCTCAAATAGAAACCCTCGAAAAGCAGCTGTGGAGAAAGTGGTGATTCGAGGTTAGGGACTTTTTCACTGCAAGCAGAAACCTCCCAGGCGGCTGTTTTGCTGTGATATTGAACCCATAAGAGAGCTGTCTCTAGTGGGAATGTCTCCATAAGGTCAGCAAGAAAGACTCAGAGACTCCTATCTCTTTATGTGAACTGAAAAGATTATAAAGGTGGTAAACTGACTGAAATCTCAAGGGTTGTTTCTACATTATCAGTGTGAAAAAAGTGAGGGGAGGAAAAGTGTTCTAAGGGATTAGTCTGAATCTAACTTTTGTTTCCTTCTTTTAGGTCTGCTAATAAACTTCTTAGAGTCTTTTAAGTTTGTGCCTGCTTTGTTTTCTCCTAATTCTTATGTCCCAGAGGTAAAATAAGTAAGTAAGAGATGATCTGAACCAAACCACTACAAAGAGTTATCCATCACTAAATTGCTATTTCAGAGAAATAATTCATTTAGGGAGATAATGTGGAAGGTATTTTGCAGTATAATATTTCAGCTAATTGGTCAGAAGTTTACGCCATGTTGATTTTTTGTGGTAGAACTGTTAGAAATTTAAGTCGATTTATATCTAGTCTAAACAGATCTATCTATTAACTGAAACTGATAACAGATCTATTATCTGAGAACTGTGTTTTTATAAATATTTTAACGATAAAACTTAATCACTTGTATTTATAAATTAAACTAAGGCATTTCTAAATTGTATAATATACAGTATAATTGCATAATATTACTGCTCATGTTGAAGAACGGTAGAAGTTTTTTGTCCTTTTTGCATATTTTGTATGCTATTATCATAGTCTATGTCTCACATTCTTATATTAATTGGGTTTGTTGCTTGTGTTGGCTGCTACTTAATATTCAGCTAGCTCATTATATATATTTTCAATAACAATTTTTTAACTTTTTATATTGGAAGTGAGGTTGTTAAATTAAAATTCTGAAAGCATAGAAACACCAGAACAGTAATGACTAGCAAGACTGGTAAGTGCTGGATTTCTTCTTAGGACAAGAAAAGTTAGAATGGAATTGATGAAACAGCACATTGCTTTAAGAGGTAATTGCAGTCATGCTGAGCTGGCAAATCCAATCACCTTTTCAGTATAAAGCGTTAACTAAGTGATGGATGCAGCTCTGGGAGGAGAATATCAATCTAATTGAGGAAGTGATGAGTAGAAGATAATCAGGCTTTCCTGACCCTCTATGAAAACAGTTATAGCTGTGCAGGCTACCTTTATGACTTCAGTGAATGTTGAGCTTGTTTCAGGAGGCATCAAAATTACAGATTTGGTGGGAGGTTTACTGTGACTGATGATTGCACAGATTGGCAACTCAATAAGCTTACCTCAAAAAGCTCTGGAGTAGCCCAACTGTCCTGAGAGACAGAATGGGCAATCCTGCAGCGGGTAGCTCTGTAGTAAGCCAGTGCCAGCTATAAGCTAATCGTCGAAAGCAAGAGCAAAGAGCAGAAACGTAGCCCAGACTCTGTGCTGTATTCCCAATCTTTAATTCCTCCCGTTCCGAGGGGGAGAGGTGGCAGATTTTGCCAGGAGGGGAGCAGGAGCCAAGAAAGGCGGAGTATCTTCGTGAGGTTACTTTCACCTGGGAGAAGGGAAAAGGACACCAGGGGGTGGAACCGGGGTAAACAGCCAACCAGATTATTTTCTAGCGAAGTCTGGGTTACTTCTTACTTTACCCACACTTAGGACAAAAAAACACTTCAGAGTCGCATGGCCAGGGCATTTTAGGGGATGCCTGGGCAGAAATTCCAGGGGCAGACTGCAGCAGTTTACTTGCAGAGAATGGTTACGTTTTTTTAACCTTGCAAAAGAGACCCATCAGCTGTCACATTTTTTTTGACCTCACAAAAGACAGCCATCAGCTGTCAGGTTTTCCTTAAGTACCAGGCAACAACTTTAGAAGCAAAAATTTTAAATTGTCACTTATAATGGCTGGTGATGACTGAAATGTGGGAGAGAAAGGTTCGTGTAGGAATCAGCTTAAGAAACCCTTCTGATAGATTTATGAGAGGATCTCAGAAGTTCTTGTGACATTGTGATAGATACTGCCCCATTTCAAGAGCTGTATTACTTACAATGCATGAAAAAATGGGAAATGAAAATTTTAAACCTGGGGATTTTGACGCATACTGTCACATCAGCATGACAATGTGCTGGAGGATGCATAGCATGATATGCCCTCATAAAGTTATCTATCAGTTCCTTCTCTGCTTTACCTTTAAGAGATACTTGTGGTCTGTACTGGAAGTAAGAGCTTCACATTGGGGTGGTTTGTAGGAATTTCAGAATTCTATCTCTTGTGAAGCTGTACTTGAACAGCATAGTGGTCTAAAGGGTCTTCTGTAGTACTTTTTTCCCTTTGCCTTCTAACAATGGCTACACAATTGGGATACATAGATAAAATACCAAAAACATCTAAGTTGTTTTTTTTCGTAGCAGAAAAAATCATTGCATTCTAATCTTGAATGCAAATGTTTCTGCTTGATTGCATGATGACAAAACCCTTCCCTCACATGGGTTCTCCAGTTTGATCACTGTTGATGGAAAAAATAACACTGAAATTCTGACCTGAGTGAAAAAGAAATGGCTTAAACAGTAAAATGATGACCTGGAGAACTGAATCTGTGCTTGTTTTTGCCAAGTCTTTTGCCAGGCTTGGCATGCTGTGGCAACCATAAAAAATTTAGTATGAAAGTATTTCTTCTGGATGTGTGAGTGGAGATTATCTGCTCTGCAAAAGTCCTGGCCTCTTGCAGCTGCTGCTGGTGGCAACTATATTTAAGAAGATGGCACATTCCTGAAAAAATGTTATTCCATGTCTTAAATGGAGCACCCAGAATTATTGCATGCTTTGGTTTGTGTGTGGGTTTTTTTTTTTTTTTGGTTGGTTGGTTTTTTTTGGTTTTTTTTTTTTTTTTTCCTGTGGTTTTGTTTTGTTTGGAGTTTTTTTTCTCAGTTGTGGAACAAAGTTATTCTAACAGTTTTTCCCTGTTGTCCTTGTGTGACAGTAGCAAGATGATGAATTCCACAGACAGGGCAAGTACTTTGTTTGGTACAGATTTCTGTCTGTCTGCCCCATATTATCTGTAGGATAGCGTGTTGAAGAAAGAAATGAGTATTTCATTCTGAGTACAGCAGAAGTTTTGTGGAAAGAAATATGTTTTAACAGATCTGGATTTTTCTGCTGATTCTCAAACAGCTGTGCAGATGATCTTCCCTCTGCCCTCTTCCATCACATTCACTCAATGCATTTATGCTGTCAGGATTTTGAACATATTTATTCATTGTCATCAGACTCTCAAAGCCAGATTTTTTATGTTTGTAGGTATGTCTAATTTTCTAGTTTCAAAGTTTCTCTTCAGCAAAAATAATCAAAGCAAGAAAGCATATGGATTAAATACATTATTATTCTGTTCTCTGAAAATTACATACTTGCTGAATCCTTCATCTTCTGAAGAGAACTGTCAGAACAGCAACACCAGCAAAGGCTTTGTTTCAGAGAGAAAACTTGATCAGTTTTGAAAATTTTCTCACCTGTCAGTCAACAGGAACCATCTGTGAGATGAAATGCCGCCTTGTACATGTGGCTTTTTAAGTAACTCAGCTGTGGAAAGAAATTTCGAATGGTATAAAAGATATTATTTAATTATGGGGGGAAAGAGTAAATATATCTGTCAGAGACAGCAGGGCAAGGAATGTGTGTTCGGTTTGTATAAGTGTTCTACTTAAAAATGGAATTGAAAGATTCTTAGTGCAACTTTTCATGTTTTCTACAAATTTAATGGAAGCAGGAACATATTTTGTTCTTGTTTTTGTATAAAAGCTTAGTTACAATAAAAAGAGAGAGAGAGTCTGAAGCACATAATACAGTTGGTTTTTCTGTCTGAGAACTCAGAAACAGCCTTTGAAATCGCTTATTTCATTTTTTTAAATTAGGTAATGTGGAAATAAAGATCATTGCAACCTCCTCAGTAAACAGAAGGGAAGATTATTAGAAGTGACAACATGAATGTCTGAAAAATGCTATGAATATGAATTGTCTGTCCCAACTTGCTGTGCAATGGAAGATGCCTATTTGAGTTCAAACTTTGAAGTCTAAAAGTGTCTTAATAGGTGTTTATGTGTCCAAGTGTGATATTATTTATTTTCTGCGTGAGATACCCAATTTCCTAACCTAATATAAAATCCAAACCTAATGAAAATAACCAAGGCACTTCTTGAGCATTTTTTGCTTTTGGGGTCACTTAACAGGCTGACTAGCAACATTGCTCTAGGTCAGACTTTCAATTCTGTAATTTTCCATATTTTATTACCTGTAAGCCATTTAAAATATCATTGATCAGACATCTGACATAACCCTTTTTGTTCCCGTCTCTCTGCCTAATCTCACAATTGCAATGCAGTTTAATTTTTGCCCTGCTGTCTATTCCCACCTCTCCAATGCTTCAGAAAAACATATGTCTTTGTTAAAATCCCTTATTCATAGACTTTAAAGATGAGTGCTTAGATCTCCATTTCATACTTGCCTTTGACTTCTTTTCCTCTCTTTAGCCCATGCAAACATGCTTTGGTAGATGTTGCTTAAACCTGCTAGCTGGACTCTCGGTATCATGTAGTTACTATACTCAACTTAATATTGAAGTCAGCTTGTGTGACAGAGTCAAATAACAAAGTACACTGGGAAAAGTGCTCATGTGCCTAAGCGCACTCTTCAATTAGTTTGTAGTATAAAGTAGTTCCTATTTTGCCTTAAATGTTCAGTTGGTGACACCATTCAGAGTGTAGTGGTGGGATCAAACTGTTTCTGAGAAATGTTGTCCTTTGAAATTTCAGTTTGGAAGAAAATTTTCTAGCATGCAGGGTTTGGAAATACATTAGGTGGAAAATACCCAGGCCTCAGATGTGCAGATTTGTTGAGGGAGTCTTTGTTTCTTTGCCCGTTAGCTTTCTGATTTTCTTTTAACCAAAAGACTGGTAATTAAGCCACCTTGAGTGCACTGATCTTTTCTGGATTCCAAGAATATGTCTTACTCTTGTTTGCTTTCTGTTATTGTTTTGTGTTTTCTCTTAAGGCATGTAGAGGTTCACTGTTGGATCTGTCTGTTTCTTCTCCCACAGCCGAAGAACTTTGTGGTCTGGATCTTTCCTATATATGAGGATAAATATGTATCTGGGCTCACCATTATTCTTTAACTGGAAGCAAAGCTGAACCCAGGTGGAATACTTGACAATCCCATCCCCTTCCAGCAGTCCTGGAGTTCATTTGGAGGAGCTATAGAGAGGGTGGGGTTTTGTGCTTTTGTGAAGCTAAAGCACAAGAGTCTGGGATGATGGCACCTGCAGTGGTAAAGATTATGGATGCATAAATTACCATCAGCACAGCCTGAAAGAGCACATGCAGGAATTGCTTCTCCTGTGTTAACTCCCACAGCTGTCAGGAGCCAACGTTGGCCTTGCTCTCTTTGCCCAGGTAGCAGCTTATTGCTGCTGCTGTTTGGTTCTAATACTGGAATTAGCTTTCCCCCAGCTATTGGCTCAGGCTTGGTGGCTGGTAAAAACTAAAATCAAGATAGATGGGCTCTGTCTGCAATAAACTACTGTTGTAAAGTGTAGTGAATGCTAATCTTTCCAGATATTAAAACACCCATCTTGAACAAGTTTGCATTCTTTCCTTTGCCCACTGATGAAGTGTATGTTTTGTTCAAGTTATTTGGCAAAATCCTGGTAAAATTACATGAAAATGGATGAGCGTTTATTGCAAACAAGCCGGAAGCACCAGTACCAGTAATGAGTCCGCAGTTACGTGCTATCCTAAATTGAAAACTTTGCATGAAGTTAGTAGCTGCAGAGACAAAACTTCTTAAAATGTAGCTTATACTCCAGCCCCATTATTTCTGAAACACCATTAGAAAGGAAAACTTTCTGTTCTTGTCATCTGTTTTCTGCCTTTGTCATTCTTGCAGGTTATTGGAATAATGAAAGAAAACTTTCATTTACTAATGTTTTCTTATTTCTTGAACAGCAAGAAGTAACATAGCTGGCTTTCCTTCACTCTCTTGTATGTTTCCTTTGGTTTTACCTTTCTGAAAAACCAGAACCATGCATACTTCTGAGTGAAAGTAATAAATAATACATTGATGCCTGTTCGTACCGCAGTGATGGATTGGGAATAGGAAGTTACTAGATATGCATTTACAGATCCATGGTTTAAACATTGCTTGTAACTGTGTACTTAAATGCATACTCGCAGGAGCTGTACAGTGTTTTGTGTTTTAAAACCAGAAATATGCCCACTGGAGTGGTCAGTATGTTCCTGTTTGAGTCAGGAAGAAACTGAGCAGGACTTCAAGCTGCCTGGAGGCGCATTGTGTTTGTGGCATCAGAAATAGGACTGAAATCACCAAACTTCAAATACCCTCTTTCATCACGCATAGGACTGGAGATTATTTGTACTAATGACTCGTTGTGCTTCTTGGATTCAAGTGGAGCATCATCTCCATGATGGGGGAAATGGATCTTAATATCCTGTGTGTGAGGAGGTTGAAGCAGAAGTTCACAACCATGATGACCTGTGTGTCCATATGAAAGGGAAGTGGTGGCCCTCCTTGCCAGAAGTCTCCACAGATAGGAGATTGAGATGTTAGGAGGGGTTGCAGGTATATTCATGGCTATATCAAGCCTAATAATATCCCTCTGTTGTTTACTGCTGAACTGTTAAATTCAGACAATGCCTGAATGGCTTTACAAATCTGTGAATTTGTCAGTGCATCAAGTAATTTTTTTGAGCAGCCTTTGAAAAGTCCTGTCAGTGGCACCACTAAGCTAAGGTGAAATGTCAACAAATTCTTGTAAACGAGACACTACAGTTTGTGCTGCCAATAAAACCTTGGCTAGGATGGTATTGAGGGAGTAGACAGAAAAAGCTGTCAAAGTACTGTGCTTCCACAATAAATGAGACTGAGTCATACTTGTTTACAGAAGAAGGAAAATGTAATAATAATACCAGGAGGCTACATTCATTAAATAAAACTACAAGATTTCTGAGAAAAATACAGGTATTTACATTCATTTGGTAGTAAGTGTTTGCTTGAAAACAGTGGATTTAAACTGATTACTGAGGTAAAAGGTGTAGAGAAGCGAGATGTGCTGTCTGGAAAACAGCACTGGGTGCTGATAATTGAGAAATGTGAATGGAATCAGAGAATTTGGCATGATGGGGAGAAACAGCGCTGCAGGCTGCAACAGGGGGGGATTTGTCACCATTTGAAAAGTTCATGCTCTTAAATTCCAGATGTTGTAGATGTTCATTCCCTTCCCTGTTTTTCTCTGTCATTCCTCTCACATGCATTTTCCTTGAAGAAGACCCAGGGTGATAACAGTTTTTCCTTAGATTAAATCTAAGGAAAAACACCTAAATGTATTTTGTCATGTTTCTTGCAAGGTGTAGTACTTTTACCAGTACTAAAAAGATGCAAAATCACTTCCATTTTGGTAAATCTAAATGTGAGGTAAACCCACTTCTATTTCCATTGTTCCTTTTTCTTGGAACATGGAATAAAACATAATTTTGTGAAATACAATCTTTGTGATTGAGTCTGGCAGAATAGCTAGCAGAAATATAATTTTTCTAGGAGTGATCAAAATTGTAGAAAGAATATTCTAGTAATATTGTTGTACATTTTTGTGCAAGTTTTTTAGAATATTTTCAGGAGCCTGATCCCATAAACTGATGTAGTCTTCCACCACTTTTGGCTTTTTGTTGCATTCTCAAGTGTCTAGTTTTCCAGCTAGTAGCAAGTCATAATGAGGAGGCAGGTGAGGGCTACCCTTTAAGCATTTGCTTCTATTAAGTAACAGGAGAGGGAACCAGGGCCCACTGTAATGGCAGGCACAGCCAGCCAGTGGACCAAGAAAATTGTCATCTTTCATCCCCTCATGGTGCTTTTCACCATCATGCTCCCTAAAAATAAGAAGAAACAAAACAAACAAACAGCCTGGCCTTCATGATGAGAATTTTATAGCAAAATGCTGTGGACTGACGTAGCTGAGTTGATTACTTTTATGTAGCTAAAAAAAGATGGATATTGGATGCATGCATGCAAATTATTTTTGAAGTGCTTTCCATGTGACTAATTGACTTTCCTTTGTTTGTTTCATTGGGTTGTTTTTGTTGTCCTTTTTTAACATTATGAGCATGCCAGTATCTGAAAGTGATCGATCATTCATGAGGAAGGAAGAGGAAAAATAATTTGCAATTTTAAAAAACCATGTTGTGTTTGTAGCTTAGGTGAGAGAGAGACAGTTGGCATAGAAAGGCATATGATCTGATGCTCTTGATCAAAATTTGTATGTCTTAGCATGCTGTAGTGGTTTAGTGCAAATTATCTATTACTTAGTTATTTTACCTCTGTGAGATAAGAATTAGGAGAAAGCAAAGCAGGCACACACTTAAAAGACTACAAAGAAGTTTATTAACAGACCTAAAAGAAAGAAACAAAAGTCAGAATCAGACTAAACCCTCAGAACACCACTCTCTCCCTGCCACCTTTCTCTCCCTTCTCCTACTGACAATGGAAAAACAACCCTTGGGACTTTCAGTCAGTTTAGCACCTCTATAATAATCTTTTTCAGTTCACATAGAGAGGGAGGAGTCTCTGAGTCTCTATTGCTTATGCTATGGAAATGTTCCCACAAAGAACACTTCTCTCGTGGCTGGAGTATCACGTCAAGTCCACCACTTAGATGGTTCTCTGCGTGCATGTAAAGAGTCCCTTCCCTCAAATCACAGCTTTCTCCACAGCTGCTTCCGAGGGTTTCAATTTTTGCATTCATGGGGTACCAATTCAAGGCTGAGCTGTTAGAAGCAAGGTTCTGTTCACTTATCTCTAGGAAGCATCTTCATCTCTAGGAACATCCTCATCTCTAGGAACAGAGATCATCTTCGCATGCATCCCTCCAAGTTTCCTTCTATTGAGGTTGGGATCAATCCATATCAAAGGGTGGGACCATTCCCTCCCCACCCACCCACTAGGGCAAACTCCAGATCTATTGCACACCTGTTCCCGCTGAAGGTAAACTGAGTCCTGCACTCTGGAGACAAAAAAAAATGGAGAAGAGATACATTCACAATGTCCACAGTAGCATGTCACTTTGCTGCTTCAGACTCCAGCAGGGGTACCTTGGCTCACAATTGCTCTACCCTCCCATGCTTTCTGAAATTACAACAGGGACCCTAATAGTCCAGTTCATTCCCATATGTTTGCCACAGAATTTCAGCTTCTAGACTTGAAGCATCTCCTCTTTCTCCTCCCTCAGGGTTTCAGCCCTTCCTTCTTCACCGACTTTGGTGTCTTCAGGATGTTTTCCTCATGTTCATTCACCTTTCCCCTGGGAGAGGATTGATGTCTGCAGGCTCATCTGTTCTGAAGAAATCTTACAGCATTTAAAGAGTTAATCTCACCTATCTGCTGGAATTCTCTTATTTGTCCTGCAGTGGTGAGAGGGTGGCTATGCTGCCAGACCGCCTCTGTGGGCAGGACTGGGCACCCCCCCAGACTGAACGGGCCGCAGAGCTCCAGGGCTGTCTCCCGGGCCAGGCCAGGCCACGCCGAGCTGGGCCCGACCCGGCCCACTGGGCTGCACGGGCCCGCAGCTCCCAGTTACTTGTCTGAAGGCCAGAAGTCAAAGAGTCCTTTCCCGGCTCTGTCTGTTCTCAACAGGTGGTTCACAGAGGCGTGTCAGCTTCTTAAGTGGCTTTAAAAAGATGCCAATATTCAAACCAGGGTTTTAATTGATTTTGATTGGGTCTAGAGGAAGTGGTAACCACTCTCTTCAAGAGACCCATTTCCGTAGCTGATGAGCAAACTATGCTAAACCATAATACATGCCTACTTTAAATGCGTGTAGTGAGCCAAGACTGGAAGCCCCTCAACTTGGAGATCACCTGCAGATTCTGTACTTGATAAATCCATCTCATTCTTGCAGTTCAAAGGTGATGGTGTATGTACAGGGTTTATTTCATGCTTTTACAAAGGAAAAATACCTGACCAAAAAGAAAAATACAGGATATAGACATTGTTCAGAAAAGAGTCACTTAAAGTGAAAATTTCAGACATAATGAAATTAGTTTTTCAAGGAGAATGGTACAGTGGAGATGGTGAAATTTCCAAGCCAGTTTTTAGAAATCAAGAAAAATTAAGAGAGGAACCAAGGGGCTTTGTGCCCGTTTTTAACTTTTTCTCCTGTGTGAATGGAAACAAGACATCTTTTATGCAGACTCTTCTGCACAGTGGCTTTAACCACTTCTATTCATAAAACATACCTGGGTTTCCCTCAGTGGAAAGCTCCAGTATTATTTGAAGTCTCTCTTGTGTTTTTGGAGGCCAGATATTTTGGAGAGAAGGGAACAGGGAAATTATTCTTGTTTGTATAGAGGTTTAACTTGCTCCTAGTAGTCAGGTTTGGGGCATACAAAAATTTTATCAACATGTTTTAATTCTTAATGCCCTGTTAAAAAGGAATCATACTGTCTTCCTTTTTTGCTGAGTTCACTTTCAGAGTTGTAGTACACAACATAATATAAAATGAAATATTAAAGGCTTGGTCTCTAAAATGTGTTGAGGAAGTTGTTAACTTCACCTAGAAGACTCTTCAAACATATGTGGTGCTATGAGAAAGATTCACACCCACTTGTGCATGAAGGTGATGGAAAGTCACTGTGTCTTTAAATATTTAAAGATCATTTATTCATTAGAAGTAAATTTTAAGTAGAAGATCAGAAACAAACCTGATACCATGCCACAGCTGGGTACTGAGCTTAGGAAATATTTCAAAGGAAACAGCAGTAGCCAAACATACATTTTTTGACCTCTTGTCTGTATCACTCAGAACTAAGAATGATCCCAGAAGATTCTTGACATATTAATCCACCAAATGAGTTTGATAGTCAACTTCAGTATTTCCTCCTGTTGTCCTGTATTAGTGTCCTTTCCATTCACATAGCACTTGTAACAGCAAAAGGAAAAACTCTGCAGTCGGTAGTTCAAGGTCGGTTCAACACTTGGTAGTCCTCTATGAATGGCACACAGGTAGTCGCCAGGGAGCCTCTACATAAGCTGTCTCCTGAGTGAGTAGGACAAGTTCCTGAGGAACCTTTTTGCTTCTTTCACATAAACTGAGTGCATTTTGTGCAGATTTTTCCTTCCTTCAAAACAAAATTTATTGGTTGATGGTATCATGAAGCAAGAATATTTACAGTAATAGTCAGCTGTCAGAATATGGTTTGCTAATGTTGACTTTTTTTTTTAGACATTTCTTTAGCATTTCTTACTATTTGGGACATTCCAGAGTCCCTGATTCTTTGTTTTCTACTTAAAGGGAAGGGAGGGAGATTGAGAAACAGGTAACTGTAACTGTTTTCCTTATAGAGTTTTTGAATAAAATGTTCTCTCTTGTTACCTTGAAGTAATCTTGTTGCTGACACGTCATGATAATTTTCTTCATTTAGCGATGATAAGGCAGTAGAAGAACAAGCAGAGGAAGATGAGGAGTTAACTGTTGTGGAAGATGAAGATGCTGATGATGACGATGATGATGGTGATGAAATTGAAGAGACAGAGGAAGAGTATGAGGAGGCAACCGAAAGAACTACCAGTATTGCAACCACTACCACCACAACTACAGAGTCTGTTGAAGAGGTTGTCAGAGGTAAATTCATGAGCATCAGGCTTGGGGCTGTAAAACTAATCATGCTGCTTTGCATATTTGCCCTTTACAACAAAAAAATGTTCCAAACAGCAAAATACCCAAAGTTGCAGTATTGTTGTGCTTTGGCTCCTGTAATTTGCATGTTTAATCCCCTCGCCTTTCCCTTTCCCATTACAAATATTCTTTGGGTTTTCTGACCTCCAGCCCTCCTGGCGCACAGATATTGCAGGGACTGTCTGTCCTTGAAGTGCGTTTGTTGTGTATGTGTAACAGGGTTGGTTTTATTTTAATATAACATGAAATAAAATTCAACTGCCGTATTTAGCAAATAGGACAGGAAAGTGTGTATGGTTTGTCATGCACATGTGTTACAAAAGGATAGGGACTATCAGTTCCAAGCAGGAGGTGGCATGAGCTGGTTTGGTCTCTCATATTAACAGCAGTAATGGGTCATTTTGTGTGCTTCTGTTAGATACCTGTTTGCTATGTTTCTCCATTAATTAATAATTCAATAAAATTAGATTAATTTAAAATAATTCTGCAAAAAAATGAACCTAAACTAATGAGTTTTACTGAGTGGGGAAGAGGGAAATAGGAAAAAATAGGATATGTGGAGTGAGAAAGAACTCTTCATTTCTAAAATTGAATTTTCATTTTATTTTTTAGTTATTAACAGGACTGCATTTTAAACTTTGAATTTTACCCTTATTCATGGGCAGCATAGCAACACAGTATTTTTAAACGCTGTATTTCTCCTACAATGCTGTCTTGGTTTTAAAAGACAGATGTCTGTTAAGGAAGACAGGAGCCTCCCTTGAAGTGAAGGATGCAACCCCCTTCTCTCTGAATTATTATAATTTTGAAATTAAGGGGCTTTCAGGCAAAGATATAAAGAATAGGAATAACAGTTCTTTACTAAAATACAGATATATAAACAGGCAAACAAACAACAATAACTATAGTGGTGACAACAAGACGGAACCACAAACCCAGTGCAGCCTCTCTCGGCTGTCAGGCCCTTTCCCCTTTGGTGCAGTTCCAGTCACAGCCAGCAGGGGCGCTGGCGGCTCCCGGTGAGCAGGGCAGGTGCGATGGTTCCCCCGCGGCTGCAGGGGGCGCTCCGGAGCGAGCTCGGGGAGCACGCAGTAATGGCCGCCTGGGATCCGGGAAGGGATGGAAGAAAGGCTTCACAAACCTCCCTGGGCAGCTGATCCTGGGGTCTGTCCGGGCTCTCCTGTCCAGGCGGGCTGGAGCAGCAGTAGAAGCACAAATTCTGGGTGGCAGGCGAGATGTATCGAGCTGCAGAGCTGTGGTAGGAAATCCCCGGAGGTCTCAGCAGGCAGGACGGGCAGGGCTACAGAGTAGCGAAGGCTGGAGGCAGCAGAATCTGCAGCTCAGCTCCCAGCGAGGCAGGGAAGGACAGGTTTTGGATCCCAGGGTTTCTCTAGCAGAGAGGGAAAAAAAGGCAGGAAGACCCACAGTGCTGGTGAGAGTGGTCTGCCCATCTCCACACCAAGTCCCGAGTGCCCAGCACATGCCCAGGTGAGGACAGTAGCCCCCAGATGGGCTCCTCCCCTCCGTGGCCAGTTCTTTTGTTTCTCCCAAGTACCCAGCAATTTGTTGTCTCAGTAACATAGTATGGGAGAAAATTCCTCAAGAGAAAGGATGGGAACTCCCAAACCCCAACAAATGCATATAGGAATTAATTATCCTTATTTTCTATTTTAATAATACAGTTCAGTCTGGTGTAAATCTCAGTAAAATAGATCCCAGTGTTTCTACAGTGCTTACATCTTTACTGATAACTGCTGGAGATGGTGGCAGAAAATGATATTAAAGACTTCATTTGAAAAGAAAAGAGTTATGACATGCAGGAGGCAGAGGGAAAATTATAGAAATTGAGGCAGTTGTGAAATGAGTCAGAAAACATCTGGCCTGCCTCCTTTACTTCCTCCATGCTTCCCTATCCACCTGCCACTGGGGATTCTTGGGACTCCAGCAGTTGGTGGAGTCTCACATTTTGCATGTGTCACTGTCCCTTTCTCTTGAGCATGGTTCCAGTGTTTGTCAGAGCAGATGGTGCTGGCTACAATTTATCACACCAGGGTACAGACGGCTGCCCAGGGCATGCTTTGGAAAAGCAGACTTAACTTGGTTATATTTTTCTATTCAGTTCTACATGGAGCACTAAAGCTTTGCTAAAATCACTTGCAAATGTTTCTTTCTAAGCCTGACAACTCAGTCTTGTGTGTTTCTGTCTTATATAACTGTTGAGTGATTTGCTCAGTTGTTAGAGATACTTTTCAGTGAGGAGGGGGTGGGAGGAGTTTGTGTTTAAATCTTTAAACCAATTAAACATATTTCTGTATGTGAGCTTTTACCACCTGGGGATAAAATACCCTCTTCTTGCTTGTAAATGAATATTGAAAAGGAAAAAAAAAAGAAAAATAAAAAGTACACTTGATTTTAATGGGATTTTGGATGAGTGGAAATGACAAGTTTGGTAGAATATGTTTCTTTACTGAGGGTAATGTGTCAAAGAAGGTAAGATTTATAGCTTTCAGGAAAGTAGTGTACAATCACCTGAATGTAATACATAACATATAAAAGATAAGGTAAACTATTGAAGCAACCTTTTAGAAGCCGTTTAGAAATGTGTATATTTGCTGATTATGAAGTGGTAGCATATTGTTTTTCCCAAGTCTAACATTTCCCACCTTGGGTGACTGTGAGGGAAATATGCATTGGTGCAAGTGAGATGAGGGCAATCTGTTACCAGTGCAAGTTTTCAGCGCAATTTTGCTGCAAACCTTTGGGCTTCCTGACCTTCATCCTTCCTAGGGCATGGATGTTGTAAGGACTGTCCTGGAGAGTAAGACGTATCTGACAGAGCTGCACTATGCAAAGTGCTTGCTTATTTATTAAAGTAGAAGTGTCCAAATGACATAGCCTTGATTGTTGCTTTTGGTACACACGAGAGAAAGTTTCCTGCAGGGTCCCTGTCCTCCTAGTGCAGGCAGCAGATACAGCATAGGAACTTGTGTGGTGAGCGTCTTGCTGATGCAAACACAAAAGTTTGTCACTGTCATTGTAAATGAAAGACGCAGAGGGATCTTGTTGAGAATGTATGTCTTAAGAAGTGGTCTTTGGAGACACCTTGAAAGCCTTTCTAGAAGGATTGAAGTGTCAGAGCTTCATTCATGTGGACTGAGCTCTGTTCCAGGCTGCCTTGCCCAAGCACTTGTCATAAGACATATCCTAGGATGCTCGTTACAACCCTTTACTGCCACTTTTATGAAGCTATAACTAACACAATATTTTTAGCATTAAAGAACACAGAGTGGGTTTATCCAGTTTGAGAGGAGCTGCTTTTCAAATATGAACAGCTGTTGTAAAGCCATAAGTAAGGATCTAATTGTGGGCTGGTACTGAGCCCTTTCTCTGCCAAATCAGTGGAATGCTGCCATCAGCCATAAAATTAAAAAGCATAAGTGCAGTATTATACTTTAAAGATACTTGAGCTATTGTAGAATCAATTTTTCAGGCAGTTTTGTTTTGGTGCATATTTTAATGAATTGTGACCAAAATAGTAATAGTAGAACCACTTATTTAGAGTGAAAAGGAAATTAGTCTTGCCTAGAGAATGAGAAAGGTCCAGGAGGGTAGTATTTTCATTCAGTTTCTGCAGCAACCACATTTCTATGTGTTTAGTAAAAAATGTAAACTTTCCATAGCCCACTTTCCTACCTTTTGTTAAGAGATCATCTTTACTCTCAATTGATATGGAGTATAGCAGCACACACAGTTTAAACTTTTAGATATGCTCTTGCTGGGCTTCAGATGTTAAGTCCAGATGATTGTGGGTCTGAGATTGCAGGGATTTGGATTGTGAAATTAGTGTCAAATCTACACTATTCACCTTTGATCACGGGAGATACTAGCATTGAATTTGTGCTGAAGAAAATACGGCTCATTTATGAAGCCCTGCTCTTGATTTTTGTCTCTGTGTGGAGCAAGGGAAGTGACTCTGCTGGCCAGGATATAGGCAAGGGAGTGGTTTAATTTCTGCTATCATTGCCACGGTGTCATGGGTGTTGCAGAGCTGCTTCTGAGGATCCAGGCTCCCCGTGATTTTTCTAGTATGTGATGGAGGCAAATGGGAGCACTTCTTCCCCCATCATGTGCAGTTCTTTGTTGTTGAGCTTTTGATGGGGTACTTGTCCTTCTTTGACCAGGGTAAAGGAGCAGAGGAGGCTGCTGATCTGCTAAGTTCTTTATTTCACAGTCTCATAGTTTTCTGAAGGCAGAGTTTGAAGGAGATTACATGATAAAGTCAAGCAGAAACAGCAGCAGCAAGCAAACAGCAGGCATAACACAGCTTCTTCCTCTATGTACTGTATTATATTCTATTGTTATTATTTCTTAGAGAAGTATGGATTGTATTTATTAATTAGCCTATCAGATTAATACACGGTTCTAGTTTTCTTTTTCTTAACCTATCCTGGTCTAATTCTAACAGTCGTAATTCTTACACGGGTATTACATAGATATTACACAAATTTGCATGCACAGTTTCTATCAGTTCTTATTGTTTATGTGAACACTCTATCTAAAAAATGTGAATCATGCAATTCTATCTATATTTTCTCTAAAGTAAAACATTCTGTGAAAGGGTGACACTTCTGCAGTAAAATCTATGTCTAAGGTTTCTGCAGCAGCTCTTCAATATTTACAGCACTTTTTAAGGCACTTAGCATATATCTCTTCTAAAAGGTAAAAAATCTATATTTCTACTTCACTTTGGTGTGACTTCATGTACCTCAGCTTGTCCAAAGGTTTTAATTCAACTCCTGTGCCTTGGCTTCTCTCTGGGCCTGAGTCCAGAGAGGCTTTCATTCTAACATTTTGTGATTTTGTTTCTGCTGTCCTTCTGCCCAGGACAGCAGAAGGACACAGGAGATGACAAGAAAAATCAGTCTCTCTTGGCATACAAAAAAGAAAAAGCAATTTTGACTTAGTGCTTCCCATCAACATCACAGTCAATCAGATCTCATTAGAGGAGAGCAGCAGGGTCAGCGCAACAGCCTGGAACAAAACACTTGGAAGCTTCTCTGCACACCTGGCAGCAGATGTGGGAGAATTGGCAGCATAATCCTCACCTGCCTCCTCCAGCAGTGTAATATTGCCCTTTATCAGTTGGTTTTGCTTTCTCTAATTCAGCTTGATTTCTTTAGGCAGTTAGGGAAAAATCTAAGCAGTGCTGTTTCACATGACATTTTAACTGTATATACAGTCTGGAGTTGCAAGTGAGAGACCATATGCTGGTTTCCTAGCAAGCAAAAAGTAGCCTGATTTTGGTATGGTAGGTTTTAGTGTCATTGATACATTGTGAGTGTTTTTTTTCCCTGAAGGTTTTTATCTGAAAGACTTAAAATCTATTCAGTGACTTCTACCATATATTCTAAAGCAAGGGGCATTAACCCTGATTGCCAGAGCCGTCAGCTGGAAATTTTGGGACAGCATTAGTAGTTTATGCTACTTTATTGGGAGTTTTCTTCTACACTCCATAGCTTTGCCCTACTTTCATGGAATCATAGAATGGTCTAGAAACCTTAAATATCACCCAGTTCCAACTCTCTGCCATGGGCAGGGACACCTTATTCTAGACCCGGTTGCTCCAAGCCCTGTCCATCTTGGCCTTGAACACTTCCAGGGATGGGGGAGTCCACAGCTTACCAGGGCACCTTTTCTTCTTTAGAAGGTTGTCATCTTTGTACTGTAGTAGTAGTTATGTGTTCTTCTTCCTTGGTTTCAAGACTATACAGTGTGCTTTATTTGGAGAGAGGTGATGTGTGATTGCATTTCATATCAAGAAAATGTGATTGGTTGTTATATAAATAGTACACATTAGGATAGATCCACTAGGGTTTTTTGCTGTGAGATCTTCATTAAGAATGATCATCTGCTCTAATTTATGAACAAGAACTGATAAAATTAACTTAATGGATTTGCATTTATAGCTTTTAATTAGGCATTTTAATTTAAATTAAAATTAAATTCAGCTATTCCAACATAATATAATACTTTATTATATGTTTCAATTGGAAGAAATCTTCTTTATAATCTGGTGATCTTGTTGATGGAGACACAATATACTATTACCTTTTTGGGTTGAGGGCAAACGTACTGAAATACTAAACACAGTAATAGCGCAAAGTTGGAAGGTGGAGAGTAGTTTCATTTGAAATATATCCTGCCAGAAAAAATTACCAAGAATCTGTTTCCCTCGAGAAAATGTCATTTTATTATATTGAAGCCGTAATTAATTGCATATTTTTTTGCTGAAGATTTTGCTGTATAAAAAGACTGGAATGCATTTCTGGGCTAATCCTCATATTCACTGTCATGCTGTGTTAGCAGAATTATGATGTTGTGTGGAAATAGTGCCTTTTCTAAAACATATAAATGAATGGAACTGTGTTAACCTAGATTTAAAATCCGGCTGGGTTTTTTGTTTGCCTTCTGGCCATCTATGGTAACTGAATGGCACAATAGTTCCAAAAGTAGTTCTGTTGTGCACAAGAAATAGAAAATATATTTTCACACATTTGTTCCGCTTCAGAATTATGAGGCTTTGTATTCTAGCTAAATATACCAATAATTTTTTTTTTTTAATATTCTAAATATGCCCTTGCAATAGATTAAGAATAAACATTATAGAGAGAAATTCAATCTTGATTACACAGGATGGAAATTACAATTTAGGGGTATTTAACAGCTTTAGAGGAGCTGTCCTCAGTATTGCATTGAGAAGTCATCATTTTGCTTTTTAAACTTTTCTCTGTAAAAAAGCATTTTAGCATTTGTGTTGCTTAAGTACCAGCTTTAGTCCTAGAGCATGTGCCAGCTTCACAGCTGTTTTCTCCTAGTTCCAAAAATCTCTTCTGAAATTAGCTCTGGTCTTCGAATACTCAAACTAAAATTTGGTTGCCTCTTCTAACCATGTATTCAAATTGAGGAAGTTTTGTTTCAGTGAAATTATCTTCACATATTCCCTTTTGATTGATTCATTGAGTAAAAACAGTTGTGCCTTTTTAGAACACAAAGAGTATAACTAAAAGAAAAACAGTGCATTTTCTCTTGCCTAATTTTTCTCAGCTAGTTTAAAAATAGAGACTAATATAGAGGCATACATATTAATATCCTCAAACTATAGCTCAATTCCTGAACATATGGAAGCCAAAATTACTCCAGTTGTGATATTTTATATAGTAGTGCATGGAGAAGGGGAGCATATACCTCATGATATATATTTGAGAGGTTCATTCCTGTGGCCTCTCTTGCATTTATCAGTTACTTTGTTCTTTAACGAGATATAAATGGTAAAATAAAAGATCTGATCCCATATGCTTAAGCAGCTGAGTGTTTGTGGTCCTCATTTAAAAGGTGTTCAGGTCTCGTGTGATTGTTTGAATGGACAGTTTGAGCAGACAGCAATCACATACCAGTGCTCGTGGGCTGTTTCAGACCCCCCGTATGATTTAGTTGTGTGTACTTGATTATATCAGCTTCAAACTTGCAGGGCTGGTAGTACAGAAATGCTCATCAATACAGTGTATTTTCCATTACCATGCCTATATTTTCCAAGACCTTGCAGTATTTATAAGCCCGCATGATGGTGCCTTTCTTCTGTAGCATTAAGGTAAATAGGTTTCTCTGCAGTGTAAACTGGACATGGGAAACCAACTTTCAAGACAGGTCAGAGTTAGTAACCTAACTCCTCCTGGTGATCTTTTTTTTCTTAGATCTCTTAAAATTTAATTTCTGATTCAAGGTTTGGGGCTGACTGCCAACATTAAATGAGCTTAGTTCTCGTGATCATGTATATAAATTCAATACTGAAAAATATTGAGTAAACTTGATATTTACAGTGATAGAAATATATAAATGTAGCTTTAATTCTCCCAGTTAGAAGATTAAACTTTATTTCCAATTCCTCAATTGAAATGTTGTAGTTAAGAATTTAAGTCCCATATGGAAAAAAAAAAGCATGGAGTTGAGATTTTGAAATAAAGCAATTATAATTTCACTTTGATATGAAATCAGTTTTCTTCAAGTAGCAGGAAAAACAAAGTAATGAAAAATTAAAACTGCCATTCAGAACCGTATTTTATATTTCCCTCTCTAAAAGTGATCATCAAAAGTATCTAAAATGTTTGCACATAAATTCTAATGAGTTCTACTTACAGCATTTTGGTAAATGAGTGCTTATGGAAGTACTTCATATAAAGCTAGTATAAATCAATGTCCACATACTTGAAGACTATATTTCCTAGGGTGCTGAAGTCTGTGCTTTTCAAAGAAAAAATAACACAGTCAGTGCCAATGTTTAATGTAACTGATTAGTTTTCAGTATTCAACTGCTTAATTTAAAAGCAAATCAACAAGCTTTGCCGCAGCACTGTGCTTCAGGGAGTGTTGCTTGCTTCATTAGAAACAACTGGGATTACCCCAACATGCTGGAATAAGTACAAGAAGCTTGGAATGGGGAAAGTTGAATTACACTTTCCTGATTATCTCAAAAATAATTTGTTGTGTCTAAGATTTTGGAGAACAGAGATATGCACCTGTGATTTAGGACACAGAATGCGAGAAATTTGACTATTGGAGTAGGATGGTTTGAAAACTCTGAAGTGTCTAAAAGCAACTGTTTATGAACCTGGGTTGTGACAAACGCTTGTCCTCTTTAATTGTATCCAATTTCTTGAAACTAAAGGCAGAAGTTTGTCTTTGGAGGGGTAAGAGTGAGCAAGTTCCTTAAACAAAGCTAATCTCACTGTTAATGCTGTACTGGATACAAATTATTTGTGGTATCAGCTAAAACTGAATTGCACATTTGCAAAAAGTAACTCATCTTTTGCCTCAGTTTTCAGCAACAAAATTAAAATATGAAGCAAAGACAGCTTTTAATTTTTTGGTGAATCATTTAGCAGTGCATGCTGCCTGCCTGCTCCTAATATCTGCTAAAATACTGTAGTTCACCTCTTGTAGACATTAATTGCAACACTTGGCAGCAGCAGAAGGAAACGGAAGTGGTGTTTGGATTAACAGCCTGAGAAAACCTGTTGAGTTTCCAATCTCAGCACTTCATTTCCCTATCTTCTCAGCTGAAGTCTTGCAGCTGAGAACCAAATGCAGTGGCTTTTTTTTTTTTTTTAAGGACAAGTGATGGATGGGGATATAGAGAGGCACAGGAGGAACATCTGGCCCATGAACAGGAGTGATGGGACCATTGCCCAGGAATAAAAGCTGGTTTAAAAATGTATCTTTGCCCCAAAGCAGAGGTGAAGGAATGCTACTCTGAGCCCTCCACAGAGAATGGCAGATCGGGATGGTGACACTGTGAAAGGGATGAATGACAGCAGTGACAAATTTCCTAGACTGGACTGGCACCACTCTTCACTCAAATAAAGCAGTCATGAAACAATAAACCAGAGCACTGCCCCCTCTCTTGTTTATTCTCCATTTAGGTCATAAACATTAAAAGACAATAGAGCATTTCTGTCTGTGGTGATCTAAGTACCATATAGGTCTCATCAAGAGCAGTAGGGCTGGCAGTGCAGGCTGGAGGAAAGGATATCCCTTCCCTAGTGGGAGGTGACAGGTCAGGCAGGAGGCCTGGCCGTGGCCACAATGTGGGCTGCAAAGCTTCAGGCTTGTTCTTTTTAATATGTTACTCTATGGCTTACTGAGCACTTGTTCAAGTGCATCTCCATGTGTATAAATGACTTAATTCACCGAAGAGCAAATTCCAAAGTCCAGTCTGATGGACAATAACCTTTGCTTTTGCGCATTCAAATCTCTGTTGCTATTTCTGTGAGAGAGGTACCTATAGGAAATTTCAGATTAAATCTGTAAACAGATTCCAACCTGATAACAGTGTAAAACAAGTCAGTCTTTATAGCAAAATAAATATTTTGAGGGAAACCTAGAAGGTGCTTACTGTGTGGCTAGAGGCTGGCCCACTATCAGCATTAAATAAGAACGACTGAATTGCTGAGACCTTTGTATTTTCAGAAATTACATATCCTGTCAGTAAAAATTCTTTTGATTGTACCTGTCTGTTTTATGTCAGAAGCCACTATTAATTTTTAATTGACATGTGATGGCTTTTCCAAGATTGTGCAAAGTTAGTTTTTTTGTCAAGATTTGACTGTACAATTGGATCATATGGTTGGATTTGATTTTAAAATAAATCAGAACTACTTATATACTAAATATGGTCGATAATTAAGCATATAGTAATGTACTATTAATTGTAATTAATATGCTATGCAATTAATAATACTTATTTTGTTTTTTCTTCAAGTACAAAACTCAGTATTCCTTTCCCCCTAATTTCTTTGTACAGAAGTGCAGCATTTTTAGCACGTCCTTGGTGGTTGCAAACTCTTGGATCTGTTTCTCTCAGACTAAATGTATGCTTCCTGAAATTCATTCTTGATATTATTTATAGTTCGAATATGTGAATAAGTTAAACACATGTAAAGTTGGACCTTTATTGTATATTTAAGGAAATATAGGTTGTATTGCCTGTGACTGTTGAACATAAAAACCTCTTCAAGGTTTTTGTGTGCTTCTGAGCATAGTGAAATGATGAATCAGGGCAGACACTGAAAAGCAGGATTCTTTGTAGCCAGCATCTGAGAGGTGATGAGCTTGCAGGGGATTTCCAGTGCTAGTGGAAATTCTTCCTACCTTTCAGCCCTTAGGAATCTGCTTTCCACAAAATTCAAATTTATGCAGAGAATTTAGAAGCCTCTAGTTTTATGTGGCAGTTTGTTTGCCCAGGTAGTGTGTGGGATGAAAGTAAATGAGAGGTTTATTGATGTTTAATATTATGTATATTTGAAATGACTTGTGCAGCACATTGAAAGATAAAACTGTTTTTGTCTGTTTGGAACATTATTGGTAAAGGGCTGTACATTTGCATGTGTAATTGGCTGAACTCCAAATTGCAGGCAGAATTTGCTTTGTCTTCCTTTAATTTGTGTGGTTTGGTTCTTCGTTCAGGTTTCCCTGTATTGCAGGATGTAGGCAGAGACTGTGGCAGCTCACAGTGAACACAAGCACAAATAATTTTAACTTTTTTCCTGTGTGTATATTCACTGGGGGTGAGATTTCCTCCCATGGATGGTTCAAGCTCTGGCAGTAATTTTATATATGTGAGCCCTTAAAGTGTGAACTGAAAACCCTGTGCTGGGTGGCTTGCAAAGGGGAGTTTCTTCATCACTGGCTACATTTAAATAGGTGTCTGAAAAGAATTTGTCTTCTGCTATAATGCTTAAATGTTTGTTTGTTTGTTTTCTTTTGTGTAATTTGATCAGAGAGGGTATATAGACCTAAAAAAGAAGAAGAGAAAATGTGTCTCCTTCTACTTGCAGATGTTTTTCAGGTAGCAAGTAAGCTGCTTGGGCAGGAATTTGCCCAGGGCCATCAGCAAACGCCAAGTCAGCTGGTGGTTGTACCCCTCTGGCCTGGAAGCAGATGAAATTCCACATTTGTTTCAGGGCAACACCCCTCAATGTGTGCAGACAAAGTTGCTAAAAACATCAGATATAGTCAGGCTAAGGAGATTTGTGGCAGAAATCTGAGTCAATTCAAAATTTACCTTCATTATCTCTGGGGAAGGGTTTCCTATTCCCCAGAATTCCTCCTTGGTGCATCTCCTTCTGAAGCACCATCTTGGTGCATCTCCTTCCCTGTTTGAGTGTTTGGACACAGAGAGACACCTAATTAAGAAGCTGAGACAATACCATTTCCATGCTAAATGTGATTCCTCTGGGTCTCCTGTGACTAGAGGTGTGCTCTGAGCAAGCCGAGACTGGGCCATGCCGTGCAATGATCTCCCGCTGGTACTTTGATGTGGCTGAAGGAAAGTGTGCACCCTTCTTTTTCGGCGGCTGTGGAGGGAACCGGAACAACTTTGACTCAGAGGAATACTGCATGGCGGTCTGTGGCAGCATCAGTAAGTGCCCTCCACGGCGCCTGCCGTGTGGGGAGCGGGCCTGGGCTCACACTAACCCCAGCTGCGGTCAGTCCACACCTCTGCTCACCACTTGGGCCTTCTTGGCCTCTTGCTAACCTGGCATGGTAGTGGGTGACTTCTTGGCACTGTAGGCGGGCTCTGAGTAGGGGGCTGGAGAGCTTAACACCTCCTCAGGCGAGACCTTCGCACCCATCTTCTCTCTGTTCTCTGTCAAAGCGTCCTGATCTTTCATGTGTCTGTGTGTGTGCACGTACAATGCATGTGCAAGAAAAAACACTAACTTTAGGGAAGCCTCAGGTAAGTTTAAAAATATCTCCTAGTTTTTACAGTATTTTCTCTTATATTTATGACCTTTTTTTTTTTCAAAGCTAAAAAATATTAGAACGAGTATTTCCAGATTTTTTGGCTTTGTTTGGTTTTAGTTTGGTTAAATTCTTTGTGTGTGATTGCAATGGAAAGGGGAGAAATGAAAAAAATTGATTATTTACATTTCCCTAAAGACTGTGGTGCAGATGAATGTGAATCAATTCCCACTTACTTTAACTGAACCATATGTTTTAATGACTGTTTTAGCTGAAAAAAGGGTGTTTGCACTGTTTCAGAGTGGTGGCTTTCTCCACCATGCACCATTGAAATTGATAAATTAGGTGCTAGTTTTGTCAGATGGGTTCTGTTTTGAGAGCCTCTTGTACGCTGCTCTCCTAATCTGCCTTGCAAGCAGGTACTCCTGGGAGAGCATCAGCTGACATTTACATCTGACACACTAAAGAGTGAGTACACTGCCCTGCCTTTTCACAGGGCATGGAGCAGCAGAACGTAGGCAGCATCTCAGGGCTCCTTTTAGTAAAATATTTCCAAAATTGGCCTAGGAGCATTTTCAGTAAGTAGGTTAAAGGGTTCAGTAAGGGTTAAAAATGCATACAAATAAATGAAGAACCTTAGCAGGGATTTCTATGTGTGTCATGGAGCAGAGGAGCTGACCTGTATTTTATTGGAGCAGAAGCAAGAGCAGTCCTGGAGGCAGGATTGCTGCACTAATGCTCCAGCTGCATTTTATCTCAGCGTCTTCTAGAGATGTTCATGGCAAAGCTCCGGGGAAGGGATGTGGGGAAATCTGCTATGATGGGAGTGAGGAGGATACTTCATGAACCGTGACCAGCTTCTGCAACAAGACGGAAGATGTAGTGAAGGGAGAGATTTATGCAAGAGGTTGGAGTGAGGTCTAATGTATTTACTAACAGAAGAACATTTTGAACCATTCCTGTGTTAGGTAAGATATTTCCAGAGAAGCAAAACAAAATTTGTCTCTGATTACATCCTCTCTTTGGGAGGATAAATGATCTTCTTTTCTGCTCAGGAATTCTGCTCTGTCAAATGGAAGTTGTTGTCTGGCAGGGTGTTTTTTTCCTCAGATTCATTTCAATAAAACAGTGACAAGACTATTACATTTCCATGATTCTCCTGGTTTATTTTGGAATTCCAAATTTTTGGTCTAAGTAATTTTGTCTTTAAGGACAATGGAGTTAGGTTGAGTACTTGAGCTTGCTTGACTTTATTTGTGCAACTCAAACTGATTCTGTATCTCCCACAGGTTTTTTGGCTGACTATTTTTTCTTGAGTAGTTTCTCAAACAAGAGTTGAGTCTATGAGGATACACTTTCCAAGCTATTTCAGTTATATTTTTATTCCTGGTTTTTAATGTTATTTCAGTGTATTCTATACCTTCATCTATACACCTGTTATTTCTGTTCCTGAAGTAACTTTATCTTCTTTTAGTTTCATGTACTGTTTCAGTCTCACTGTGCTGTTTCTGCTTATTCTTCGTATTTTTGCTGAATAAAAATTGTAATGAAAATAATTGGAAGTGCTGAATATAATAAGTTTCGCCACAGAAATTATGTCTTATGTTTAGTACTAATCCAGTGTTGCTGAAGGAGGTAGCATAGACACCACTCTCACCCCAATCTCACAGAAGGAAAGAAAAACAGTGGAGAATAGTTTCCATCAAGCCACTTCTGTTATCTCCTGTCACTTTTCCCCCCGTCACCCTTAATTTAGTCTTTCTATTTGATCTTTGTACCTCCTCCCCCTCACTTCATTATTATTAATGTATTTATTCCATTCTTTATTTCTTTTGTCTCTAAAATTCAGATTGTTGTAGCTCCCTTTTGTCCTATTAAAAAAAACAAAAACAAAAACAAGCCTCTATTAGGCAGGAGGCAAGATGGATGCTAAAGCACATCTTTCCTTTGTCTAGCTATAGTTTGCTTTTCAGGATAAACTAGTTAGATTGTACAGAGTAATATGAAATAATGGACAGCATTGGGTTTCTTTTGTGTAGTGGGCAAAGGGTGAAAGTGTGGGATGTGAGTCAGGTTTTCTGGTAATGAATTGGAGCCAGCCTGAACTAAAGTGTGAGGATGTTCTGTTGTCACAAATACCCATATACTAAGAAATCTGAATACTAATATCCTGAACACTTCTTAAAAAAAAACAGTTTTTAAAAGCATGTTTTCTTCTGCTTTCTTGCTAAGTCTCTTTGCCTTGATCTGGAAAGCTGGATCTGTCCTGTTCTGCAAACTCTTAGACTGCCTCCATGTTCAGTGGATTTGACTGATGCTCTGCGGTCTGACTGAAATGTTTTAACTGTTGTATAGGAGCTACTGCTGTTGTATTTTTTTTTTATTTATCATCCAGCTCCATGGAAAAGGATACATAAATGCCTTAGAAGTAGTAGGCTTTGAGGGTGATGTTACCAATTCCTTCAGACCACGTGCTCAGTCTCTACTGATTTTTATTAAGAATGTTCAGTACTGTCTGTGGTTTCTGTTCAATATAATGATTCAAACTTCTACTATGTGACTGTCCATGGTGGCTCCTTTGAAGTCACAGAATCTGTCAGGAGGTTAATTTGGATTTAATGGCCTCAGAATGAGTATATATTGACAAGAATAAGCAAACATATTGCTTTTATCAAAGGAAAGATTTTTGTCTTATTATCATACTATTAAGTAATTAATTGTACTAATCTTTTTTACTTGTCTGTTAATTGTTGCATTTTAAACATCCTTAAAGCTACAGGAAATACATTTTTTTAAGTGAGCACTATTTTGAAATTACATTAATGCTTAATTCTTAGCTTGGGGACTTAAAAGCTGGGAAAATCCATTCTCTTAAATATACTTCATTTCTCAGACAGCTCTCCCATCAGAGCTGAGTAGAGTTCAAGACTGTTTTGGTTTGAGACAAGTTTAGGAGCAAACATTCCTGTAATGAACGTCTCCTCATAAGAAGGCAGATTTCATCACTCTCTCTCCCACAGATACAAAAGGAATTTCTTGGATGAAAGTGAAAAAGCTATTTATTTAACAAGCAGAGTGCCCAAATGGCAAAAAATGAATAACTGTTAAAATATTAAACCTCCTTGATGTGGAGAAAGCTGGTGATTCAAAGTTATTTTCTGTAGCTGGCTCGGCCCCTCACGAGGTCTGAGGCTGGGATGCAATGTCCCCGCAGCTTCGCTGCTGGTCCATGGGATACGATGATCTGGCTCTCAGATCACTGCTAAGCCGAACAGTTCCAGAAGAAGAAGTTCCAGAGGATTTCAGTATGCCAGTATTGGAAAGTTTCTTGCTTCAGCTAACAGGCTGGCTAAAAGCAGGAAGGTGCTCCCTCAGCTCTGCAGCGTTGAGAACGCGAGGGAGTATGTGCGAGTCCTTGAACACAAACCATATCAGAGAATTTGCCTGGTTTCTCTTCCCCCTCTCCAGGACCCAGTTTAAAGCTATGAGACCCATTTCTGGGCATAAAGCAGTACATAGAGAAATACAGTATTATCATAAAACCACCTCAAGGCAATGATGCTGCATTTTCATTTGTTCCTCATTCAAAGTGGGAGTGAGTTGTATTTTAGTGGGACAGTCAGTTTTTGAAAATTTTGACATATCATTAAAATGACCTTTTGTAAATAGTTGTATGTACTGATGATGGTAGTACGATGATAGTACTGAATTTCCATGGCTCACAGCAGAGGGAACCAACAAGATTCAATGTTGTCAGTTCTCTCCTTCCTTGCACAAACCCTGAAACTTAGTAGGAAGTTTAAATGTTGACATGTGGTTTTATTTTTGGTCATTTTAGAGCACTATCACAGGTTTTTGGGTGAATTTAGGTACAGTAGTGTTTATTCTCTAGACTAAATACTGTAAACTCCCAAACTTGCTAAATCTCTTGGTGATTTTAAAGTGGCAGTTACTGTCCACTTCAGAGGTATATCACTAATAAAGATCTGTACCTTTTACACCAGCATCTTACAAGATTATACTTCTGTTGCCAGTCATTTCCTTTATCCATTGTTTACTTGTTTAGGATGTTGACATGTCCCTAATTAGCAAGAAGTAAAATGTTTTGGCAGCTAAACTTGCATGCCAACTTCCAGTGTCTAAGACATTAAAGGATTGTGACTTTTAATATCATCTATTAAAATCGTTAATTTTGACTACGACCATTAGTTGTAGGATGCAAGTGACTAATTTCTGTTTCCAGTTTCTTCATCTGTACAAATTTGCACTTTTATTTCACCTTTGAACCACACATGTACGGGACGTTTTTATAAGTAAGTGGGTGAAGTTAAAGATTCAAAAAGGAAATAATGCAAATGTTTTCATATCCAAGAGTAAGACTACTACTAATTTCAAACATTAGGAATTTTATTAGAATAAGGTATTGTTGTAAGCAATGTTCACTGTAACTTGTTTTGCTGGGTCTAACCCCAGAGCATTTGATTCTTTTTACTCTGTGGAACTTGATGACTCTTGTTTACAACCTTGGCAGAAGTCATACTCAGGAAAATACTTCTGTCTTGGATTTGTTCTCATTTGATGCAACACGTGAAGAATTTAATGTTTTTTTCCTCTCATAAATATTTAAACTTAGGATAAGTTGAAAGAGAATGACCTTGCAGCAGAGTATTGCAAAGATACTTGAGCAAGTTTTGCTTTGAGGACCTCCTCCCAGTCATGAAGTGCATCAAAGAACTCGGAAAGGTGTGATCTGAGCCATTAATGGATGAATTTTGAATGGATATCAGCAAGGCAAAATTGTATTTGTCAGGGTTGGTGAAAAGGAAGTTGCATTCATGGAAGGCCTGATTGCCAGGTTCTAGCTGTGCATGGGTAGGAAATGTGTCTTGAAGTTCTTACACAGGAAGCTTTTTATATGAGAAAATTCAACTTAAACCCTGGTTTAGATGGCCAGTATCACCTTTAATTAAGACAATGGATCAGGAATAATAGGATTGTGGTATGTTTTCTTGGGTGGTTTGTTTTTCTCTCCAAGGACTCTCAGAGGGATTTCACTAAACTTTTTCAAGGTGCCTGTTGTTTGATGCCATACCAACTACTTAAATTCTAACATATTAAAGGAAAACAGAAGCAGTCTTTGCAAAGTAGGGGTTGGATATCACTGCGTACTGAGGGAACTGTTGCTCACTTTGCATGAATTACTCCAAATGCATTACCAGTGTCACAGCTATTTCCTAGTTATCCAATGGAGCGGCTAGCAATTACTGCAAGCTCGCTGATTATTTCCAGCCTTTGTGAGGAGTTTTTTTGATCAAAGTTGTTACAAATAAAGTAACTATCTGTGAAGCCAAACTGTTGCTAAGGGAAGAATTTGAGGTATTTCATTAGGTACTACAGGGTCCATAAGTACTTTAAAATTGATTTGCATTCACATTTATATGTTACAATTTACCTTTTAAAAATAAACTTATGTACAAAGCATGTAACTTTGCAAAGAGCTTTTTGCTGGCTTATGGATTTTTTTCATTGCCAGGCTTTTTTTTGTACCTGGAATTTTTCTTTTGGCAGCAGTTTCTAACCTGTTTCAAGAAAATTATTTTGTTCATTCTGCAGAGCTTCTCCTGGTTTATAAGATGGGAAGGGGGGAAGAAATCCTGATGTATTTATATGTATTTGCTGTGTGTGGCCTGTTCATCTAAACCCTGTTTTTGTGTCTTCTTCTGAGGCTAAGTAGATGGCTGTGTTCTGATGAAAATTAGAACAGGTGCTTCTTTATTAGTCCATGTAAATTTTTCCCATACTGAAGTAGAAATTCTGCTTTTCTTCTCCCTACCCTCCCTCTCTCCACCTCCAAATTTTACATCAGTCCCTACCACAGCTGCTAGCACTCCTGATGCTGTTGACAAATATTTGGAGACACCTGGAGATGAGAATGAACATGCACATTTCCAGAAAGCCAAGGAGAGGCTTGAAGCTAAGCATCGTGAAAGAATGTCTCAGGTAAGGGTAGATTTTTTTATTCCTAAATGTGTGAGTTTGTCTGTTAAGTGGTAAGTGATCCTTCATCTTCTTTTTTCCCAAGGCTTCATCCAGGTGCCCTGCCAATTTGCAATGCGTAAACTGCCTTTTTGACTCTTATCTAAGAATTCAGCTGACTGACACACATTTGTGGTTGTGTCACCACTATGATCATAAGACAATACAGTTACTAGAAGGGTTAAAAGAAAAAAAAAATCAAACCCAAAAAATGTCTCTCATCTTTGTGGAAGAATGTTTGTTTTGTAAGATTATTCATGTTTCAAAGTAAAGAACAGTGGCCACTGTATTAACTACCCTTCCCTTGGGGCAGCTGAGGAAGATGGTTTGTGTGGAGGTTTTCTGTGTGTGCTCTGGGGTAATGTGGGATCACAACTGTTCATCTAATGGTCTTGAGCCTCAAGGTAACATGAGATGCATCTAAAGTCAAGAGGTAAAAACAGTGCTTTTGAACTGAAAATCCAAACTGAATCAACTCTTTTCTTTCCCTTCAACCAAACAGATTTGTGTAGCCTGAAACTGTACATGGGTTTTAATCCAGTGAGAGATGAGTTACCCCCTCTCTCGGAAACAGGGTTTGTAATGACAATGCCAATAAAAAATGGTCACAGTTCTGCTTTAGTAACAGCAAAGAAAAAATGTAGGAGGTTTAAAGGAAAGCCCATGATGCATTTTTTTTGAGAATGAAACAACCACAAAAAATGAATGTAGTATAATTCAGATGCACTTCATATACCCATGTAGCTAATTTACTGTATTTTTTCATTATCCCCTGATGAGATTTCAGTGTGTCTGTCTGTTACTGATACATTAGCTTTTAGCTCTCTGCTAAAATGTTATTCCAAAAATGAAAATAAAATTTTATGAATGAGTATGAAAATAAGCTCTTAGTGTAAGTCCCTGTCTATTGGCACCATAACTGTTCCTGGCACTTTTCTAATAAATTGGGCAGGGCATCTTACCTGAAGCACTCATCCGACTGGTGCAAGCCACATACTGAGAATGTGACATGTTATAGATAGGAAGATAGGTGGTCCTCATCTGCCTGGGAAGTGTTGAAGCACAAATAAGCTGTCTCTTTTTTAAACAGAGAAAATAGAGCCAAATTAATGGGCAGGGAATCTGGAGAATAAAAAAGGCACACAGCCTGCCTAGCAGAGGAGAAACCCTGCCTTGGCTAGGCATGCAGAGTGTTAGTGGACAATACAGTCACCACCCTAACAGTCCTTCCCCTTGAAATAATCTTTTTGTAAAAAGTGCTGTTGAGGTGGGTTTCCTGAAAGCAAAGGACAGTCAATGCAGATTTCCTTGGCATAGTCTTCAGATTCTTGCTGTGGTTCCTCGTTTGTCTCCAAAATCCTGGTATGTAAAGGTCAAGCTGGGTAATTAAGGGCGGTATTGGGGTGAACTGTGTATTTTTTGTTTTAACCATAAGCATTTGGAGAACCCTCGCAAAAGAAGGCCATGGTTCAGAGGTTTGACTGAAGCTGGAGCCCTCATTAGCACGTTCCTAGCCATCCTTCCTATCAGCATTAATGAGAGCACAGGGGGTGAGGTGGGTCAGCTGCCCATCTCCTGCAATGTCAGTCCTCCAAAATGAAGTCAAGAAACCAGCTCTGGCTGGTTCAGCAAATTAAGTCGGCCTTGATAAACAGCAGCACGATGGGTACATTAAAAAAAAAATCATTAAGTTGCCTAAGCTGCTTACAAAATCACATCTTTAAGGACATACGTCTTGAAGTACACAGACCCCCTGCAGAGCTTTCAAGAACAGAGTTTACTTGTAGAAGGCAAAGCTACTTTTTATGAAACTTAAGTTATGATTTGTACAGTATTGAAATAGCCTCTCCATGTTAACTTGTCAAATGTTTAAAAAATAGTAGATACTATGGGCAAGTAGAAAAGCCAGCTAGTTCACCATTCTGTGTTTTTTCGCATGAACATCTGTGTCCAACACCACTGATTTCCTTTTCTGGTAATTTATTTTAATTTTCTTTAAAATCAGGTATGTTCTTAATAAAAACTTAAAATATATATGTAGCTGAAAATTAATCTAGAACTGTTACTTGTTATGTTAAAAACAATGCAGAATAAATTAATTTAGTAAGCCTTTGCTGTCAATGTTTTTCTCGGTAAGAAGAAAGGTAACAAATGAGAGTCACTAGCCAAGTCTTCCAGCTGCACCAAACATTTTTTTTAATGCAAAGTCCAGTTCTTTCAAAGCTAAAAAATGGAGGCTTATAAAGAGTAGAAATGCCCATTTTTCTTCTATTAAAAAGAAGAAAAACTGATCAAGTAATTCTTTATTCTTGATAAATGTCATAATCTGAAATGGATTGGTTTGTTCACAAAACACAGATATTTATTTAATTTAATAAAAAATCTAGTTTTAAAATAGTACTGGATTTGGTGCACACCTTATTTTGCAACAGTCAATTAACTAGTAAAAAAATCAGATGCATTCTAGTTGGCATGCAAAATGTAATCATATGAGGAGTAGGGAAGTTTATCACTAAAAAGAATTACATTGAAGTGAAATACTTAAGAACATTTCATCGGGGAAAATGTAAATATTCTGCATATCCTCTTTCTGAGATTTCCCTTTATTTACCATGAAATTCTGACAACTCATGTTTCTTTTTTTCTTGTCTAAAGATGTTCACATGAGCAGAGACCAAGATTCTGTCAGTGGTTATGTCACATTATAGTTCACAGCTCATGAAATACTTTTACTAGGGAAGTCTGTCGCTGTAATGACCTGTTGCACCTCTGGCTCAGACTCTTCTAATCCCTTGTGCTCTGAAGTGTCCATACATTTAGACTACAGATCATGAAAGTTTTTCTGCACCCCACCTGAAGAAGCAACAAGGCTTATAAAGTTTCCTAGGAATTATTGTAAGGAGAATTACATTACAATTACTTTACAAAATTTTAAGCTTTTTCCAAGATTTGTTAATACAGCCCCAAAACAGAAAAACTGCATTCCCATGGAAACAGGGATTGAGTGATGGGTAACTTATAAATGTTTGCTGTTCTCCAAAAGATAACAGGGAGAGGTTATGCTAACTGATTGCAAGGGTTGGTTCTTGGTTCTTGTTTTGGTATAGTTCCCCTTTTTCTCTTTTTATTTTCAGTTTGTTAACACCTGTACAGCTCCCTTACTTAATTAATTGCTCCTAAATAGCCTGATGAACCAAACAGTGAACCTTACTTAAGGGAGCAGTATATTTATACATTTCTCTCCTCAGACATCTTATGACGTCCTTGTGTCTTAAATTTTCTCTTCCTCTGGCTGTCTACAGTATTTTTGGAATTGTAGCATGTAGAATACTTATGATAGGAACTTAATGATACCTTTTGTCCTGGAATAGTTGTTTTGCTTCTTGGAAGTTCATTTCCAAAGCAAACACCTGAAAATACTGCAGTTCTCAACCAGGCTGAACAGGTCTGGTGTTCCATTCAAGATTTTTTTTTTTTTTTGATCATTGCATGCCACTCATTTCAACATCCTGGATATGTCTTCAGCTGATTTTTAGTCCCAGTGACACTATAGAATCACAGAATGGTTTGAGTTGGAATGGACCTTAAAGATCATTTAGTTCCATCACCCTGCCATAGGCAGGGGCACCTTCCATTACATCAGATCCCGTCCAGCCTGGCCTTGAACATTTCCAGGGATAGGACATCCACAACTTCACTGGGCAGCCTGTGCCACCCTCACAGTAAAGAATTTCTTCCTAATATTTAATCTAAACCTACTCTCTTTCAGTTTAGAACCATTCCTCCTTATCACTTCATGCCCTTGTGAAAAGTCCCTCTCCTGCCTTCTTGAAGGCCCTCCCTTAAACAATGGAGGACTGCTATAAAGTCTCCTTGAAGTCTTCTCATGTCCAGACCGAAGAACCCCAAATCTATCACCCTGGCCTCACAGAGGTGGTGCTCCAATCCTTTATCATCCTGACAGTCCGCCTCTACAACCACTCAAGCAGGTTGATGTGCTTCTTGTGTTGGGCCCCAGAGCTGGATGCAGCACTGCAGGTGGGGTCTCACCAGAGCAGAGCAACAGAATCCCAGAATCCCTTCCTCATCCCGCTGTCCATGGTGCTTTGGATGCAGGATACACTGGGCTTCCTGGGCTCTTAAGCACACGTGGCCAGCTCATGTTTGGTTTTTCATCTATCAGGACACTCAAGTCCTTTTCCCAAGGTGTCTCTCAGTGTCTCTCAGTCCCAGCCTGTTTGGGATTGTCTCAACCCAGGTGCAGGAACCCACATATGGCCATGTTGAACTTGAACATGAGGTTTTCCCAGTCCTGCCTCTCAAGCCTGTCTTGATCCCTCTGAATGACATGACATCCCTTCTCTCTAGAGTATCAGTCACATCACTGAGCTTGATGTCACCTAACTGACATTGCTCTCAGTCCTACTGTCCATTTCCTCAACCAAAATGTTAAATAATACTGGTTCATGTATTCACTAGATTCCACCATCTCTACTACAGTGTGTGTTGGAAGCCTGTTTCCTTCCTTAAAACTGTCCAGTTATTAGGATTAGCCCCCTCAGTTGTAGTCAGAACTCTTTGGAGAGGTTTAATGATGTTATTACCAGAAAAAGGGTCAAGACTTAAGTCTGGAACAAAAGCCATTGTCAAAGATAGACACCTTTTTGGCATCACTGTGACCTCACTAAGGCAACCTTCAGTCAAGTACCTCTTCTGGCATGATTGTGCTAACCCAAATATCTGCCATAAATTCTTCTCTTGTAGATATGCTCTTGTGCCTCGGTGTAAAAAAATGGGAGTGAATTCTGCTACTTTCAATACATAATGACATTTTTGTACTTAGCATCTCTTAATAATGAATGACATTTTCCATACTGCTTCTTTCCCTCCTGCTGTCTCCTACAGCTCAATTTCAAAAGGCACCTGCCAGGCACTAAAGCCTGAGTTTTGAAGAAGTTTGACTTTGAAATGGCTTGCTGTTTATGTCTCCATCAGAAGCTGTTATTTTCCCTGTACAAAACCTCCAATCCTTAAAGACTCATTGTTATGATCCAGTTTAAACTCAGAAAAGCAAAGAAAGCTAAGTCTCTGTGCATAAACCAGAAAGAACTTAGAAGGTTCTAAATATTCCCAGAAACGAGATTAAAACCAAATGATGTTAGATGTTGATGCCAAAAAATTGATGTGTTTTATTTAATAGTGAAAGAGGCAAAGAGAAAGAAAGAAAGAAAGAAAGAAAGAAAGAAAGAA
>JACBWW010000052.1:273833-370855 GCA_020086605.1 Lanius collurio
AGGAAGGAAGGAAAGAAGGAAGGAAGGAAGGAAAGAAGGAAGGAAGGAAGGGAAGGGAAGGGAAGGAAAGGAAAGGAAGGGAAAGGAAGGAAAAGAAAGAAGTGTGCATGAGGAGGTGGGGAGACAGGGAGAGGTGACAGGGGTTAGGTGGAAGCATATCACCCATCTAAGGGTCCCAGTGACCTCTTGTTGCTCCCCTCCATCTGCTGTTCTGGTGGTGAGGGTCCTCCATCGTCGCTGTGGCCACGCCGCCACATGCCGCCACACGCTGCCACACACCACTACACCATGCACCGAAGAGTACAGAATCCTGTGGGTTAATACACGCTTTGGGCAAGGTGGGGATGCCCCTGTGTCTCCCCTTGCAGGGGCTAGCTTGACACTGTCCCTTGCAACACTGGGAGTCTGTTGCATCATCTTGCGTGCTCTGGTGCAGGGTCTGTGGACTCCTTTGAAGGGGGTCCCCTGTGATGGGCCATGTCACTCCCTTTGGGTGTGGATAAGCTTCCCTCAGCTGGGCTTCTCTGCACAGTGGAGGATGGGCTGTCACTGTGCCTATGACCAGAGGCTTTTCCAAGATGCCCAAAGCTTCTCTCCACCCCTTGGTGCGAGGGTCTGTGCGAGCCTGGCTGCTGATAGCCCTGGGGCTGAGGTCTCCACCTTGGAAGTATTAAGCCTGTGCTTGGTGAATGTCCCCAGCCGTGAGCTGTTACTTTATCTTCATCAGTGAGCAGTGTAAGGCCTCAGTCAGGGCCCCATTTAGGGTACAGTAGTCTTCTCTGCAGATTTTGTAATACAGTTTTAAAAGTCCTTCAAGAAAATGTTTAAGTCATAAATGATAATATTTCAATCTCTGATACCCATGAATCTCTGTGTTTTTCATAGGTCTGTGCTGTCAGCAGAGGAGAATAGGTTTACAAGTGCAGAGGCCAAGTTCAGCCTTTTTCTGCAGACACGTAACTGGGGAATTTTTTCTTCTTGCTTTTTGGGGTCCTCTGTAGCGTATTTCTCACTCAGTTCCTGAAGTGACGATCTTTGGTGGGAGCAGGAGTCCCCTGTGTGTGGTAGCATGGCCAGATAGCAGTTGGTTAGCGCACACACACAGATGCTCTAAACCATTGAAGTCTTCTCTGTTACAAAAATCATCACTCAGGGTACAGCAGTCTTTACAGGAATATTGTTTCTGCAAACAGACATGTAATTCTGGGTTTTTTTTCCAAACCTTTCAGTATTGTGGCACCAGAGCTGAATTCTGAGGCCACAAATTTACCTCGCTCCCAACTAGCTGTATAGGCTGTTAAGTTTATCATCCTGCCTTCCAAGCCTTAAAAGGCTTAATGAAATAAAATGGACTGAGACTGACCTAGTCTAGCCAAAGGTCCCCTTATAACATTACCCACCATACTTATTTTTGTAATGTGGATTAGTAGAGGGTTATTTTGGGGGATAAAGATAGCAAGGGAACTCTTGTTCTGAAGATCCGTAACTGCTCTTTCAGAGTCAGAAAATTAGGCAGATGTCAGAGATGAGGTTTTAAGATGGAAATGGAGAAGAGGGAGAAGAAAATCATGAAGTTGCCAACCTTGGCCAGTGTTCAATCTTGAGCACATCATTGTAGCTTATGACTTGGGTTAATGCCGTAGTTTCTGGGCCTTCTGTTTGTTCACATTCTGTTGCAATCCTCTCTAATCACAGAGGAGCAAATAGATCTCTCTGAATAAAGCAGAAAGAACCATATTTGTTCCAGTATTGGTTTGATTATTCCCCAAAACAAGATAAAACCCGAAAGAGGTTAGATGTTGATACCAAAAAATTGATATGTTTTATTTAAAAGAGGAAAAGACAAAAAAGAGAAAAGAAAAGAAAGAAACAGGAAAAAAAAGAGCAGGGAGGGACAGGGACAGTGAGAGAGATGAAGCTGAAGCATATCACCCCTCCATGGATCCCAAGGATGTCTTGTTGTTTTCCTCCATCAGGTCTTCTTGGTGGTGAGAGTCCCTTGATGAAAAGTATAGAATCCAATGGATTCATCATGTTTGGGCAGGTGGGACCACACAGATACCTCCCTGAGGGGACCCGTTTTGACACTGTCCCTTCCAAGACTGTGGATCTGTTACATTGTATAGTAGGACGTGCAGTGCTCTGGTGCAGGGTCTGGGAACCCCTTTGGGGGTGTGTTACGAACTGGTTTAACACAGAAGACCAAAGGAAACTAAGCCTCCGTGAATAAAACAGATGGGACCTAGAAAGTTTTGAAATATACCCAAAAAACATGACTAAAACCAAACGAAGTTAGATGTTGGTGCCAAAAAAACTAGATATATTTTATTTAACAGTAAAAGAGGCAAAGAGAAAGAATGAGAAAGGAAAGAAAGAAATAGAAAAAGAGTTGTGTGTGTGAGGTGAGGAGACAGGGAGAAAGTGACAGGGGTCCCAACAACATCTCGATGTTCCCCTCTATCTGGGCTTCTTGGTGGTGAGGATTCCCCGCCACCTGCTGCCACCACACCAGAAAGTATAGAATCTTGTGGATTAATATACATTTGGGCCAGGTGTGAATGCCCAGGTGCCTCCCCTAAGTGGCTAGGTTTGACACTGTCCCCTGCAACACTGTGGATCTGTTGCATCACATTGCAGTGCTCCGGTGCAGGGTCTGGGGACCTCTTGGGGAGGGGTGTGGGGGTGTGTGGGGTGGGGGGTGTTTGATGGGCCATGACACCTTCTCAGCTGTCCTTGATGTGGATGCAGCTTTCCCCAGAGTGAAGGGGCCCGTGAAGCTGGGCTCCTCTGCACAGCAGAGGATGAGTGTTCACTGCCTCTCACCAGAGGCTTTTTCACCCTACACCCAAAACCCTCCTCCTCCCCCCTTTGGTGTAGGAATCTGTGTGAGCCTGGCAGCAGAAGCCTGGGGCTGTATCCTCCACCCTTGAATGTGCTGGGCTGGGCCCTGCTATGGATGTTCTTTCAGATGCTTTGAACAATAGTGTCACTTCACTTACCTCTATTCCTTAGGTGGTTTAAGTCAGTTCAGGTTTTCAGTCAGGAGGCCCATTCAGGGTGGGCTTGTTTGGTCTTCTGTGCAGCTTTTGTTATGCCCTTTTGCTGTTGTAGGGAAAAGTCCTTCATAAAAATGTTTCAGCCGTAAACCATAGCATTTCAGTCTCTGACACATCCTGCCACCAGTGGCATGTCAGGTCTCTGGAAAGGTCCTGCCTATGTACGTGAATTAAGATTTCTCAGCCCTCACAGTCATATTGCTTAAGCACAATTAAGAGGTGAATGCTTAATGTGCACTGAATACACAGCAGCACTCTGAGCATTAATAAGTTTTTTTTCCAGAACACATCACTGTGCTCTAAACTGTGATATCAGTTCATGTCATCATGTCTAGTCAGAGAATCAGGGAAATCTCTTGTGCCAAAGTATTGCAATACTAGCAGGTCGGGGGGTAACCTATAACTTCAGTGCTCTCCCTGTTGTGTTCTGTATCATCAGTTCCTTGCTACAACCCCTTGTAAATTTTATTTTCCTGCTGCCTAAAAGTTCAGCTTCAATTTAAACATCAGTGAGTATTGTCTGATGAGAAGATACTGTAAACTAAAGAGGCAGTTTTAGGCTGACAGTTACATAGGTTGGAGTACAACTCTTAGGACTTAAATTTTAGCTTTCAGTTCCCAGTAAAAGAGTAGGGTTAGATAAAGACTGTGATTTATAAATACTTAATTTCAGGTCTCTGCTTATAACTGCTGCCTAACCGTGCCACTGCTGAAACCTAAAAGTAGCCAAAATAATTTCCCACATTAAAGTTTTCAGCACCCCATTAGCTTCCCAAAAGATAAGTCTCCATTCTTTTGGGCTGTTATTGAGGCCAGAATCTCTTACAGATAAATAATTTCACTGAGAATGAATTGATCTGTTTTCACTATGGCTGATGGGCTGCTGTCTTGAGATACACTCTACAGTTTGAGATGAAAAGGAAGATTAAAACTTGAAAATAAATCCCATACTTTGAGTTGTTTTGGAGTGTAGGTGTCAGCATGCTGGGTAATCCTACAACCTTGTATAGAACTGAGAGGTATTACATTTCAAGGCCTAGGACTTGTAAAAATCTCCTTTGAGCCCAGGTTTGTGTTGGTTTTTTTTTAAAGGCACAGGCTCAACCAGGTACCCTGAGGCACCACCAGCACTTTCCAGTCTGTTCATCAAAGAGCCTGATTAGCAATGTCTGGTGGGGTGTGTACTAAAACTGGGAAGCCTGAGACAGGAGGTGAGTGCTGGACGCTCAACTTGCAGACATGAGACACAGCAGGTCTTATTTCTCTTGCCTTTGTTATTGATCTTGGTAAAATTTCAGTTGTCCATGTGGACTCCGAGCTTTTTTAAAAATTGCCTTGACTATTTCCATTAAATGGTGTGAAAGTGTGCATTTTGTTGAGAAGGGAAGGAAATGCACATTATGAGTAATTGCTTATAGGCTTCTTACTGTGCTAATGCTGCACATAGTCACTTACTTGTGTGTGTTTCATTCAGTGGGAACAATTGTTCCTATATAAAATGTGTTCACACCTAGATTGCTGTCTAGGTGTGAAATGACTGAAGGCCCTAGGTAAGACCATAGAAAGGTTTCAGATCTCATGGACAGCAAGTTAAGATTAACCTGCTCCCTGACTATTTGCCACGGCTGGAAGCGGGGGGGAGCAACGACACCAACATGATGCATCTAACAGGCTCCGTTTATTGTTGTACATTACACCCAATTATACAGTTCTCCTGGTCCCGTCCAGGCGATCGTGTCACTCCCCTATTGGCCCCAAGTGTGTACTTTATACTTTCTATTGGTTATATGTGTAACATGTACTTTCTCTATTGGTCTCAGGTGGGTAAGCTGCGTATCCCTTGTTCTAAGGCCTTTCGTACTGTTACAGGGCCCTTAGGGCCCCAGCAACTATTGAAATACTACTCTGTGTTACAGGGGGAGGAGGCTTCTCACATTACTGAAAGAAATGACACTGAAAGATCTCCTGTGTTATTTTTCTGACAGTGTTGTACTTGAGATAAATATTCAGTTCTTCGAGTGTTTCTACAGCCCCTGTTTCTGAACAAATAGCTGAACTAGCATGAATTATGTGTAATTTTTGATCTGCCTTACTCAGGCCAGCGATGCAACCCAAATAAATTAAGAGGTTTTGTGGTGCCAGAAAGGGTGGCATGATCCAGTTGGAATGAGCTGAAATTCACCCGTTTTGTCCAAGGATGTACGCTAGGTAGAATCAATTTTCTTTCTGTCTGAGATGAAAAAGGATTGGTGTGTTCTCCTATGGAGATCTCCACTTCCCTTGCTTGAGGACTGGTTAATGGCCGTGTTCCCTAACAGCGGAGTTGTGAGAGCTGGGCAGTGTTCAGATACACAAGTACTGTCTTTGTTTAATAACAGGATCCTACCTTCATTAAATGTTGTAACTGCCTTTTTTTTCTAGAGATTAAAGGAGGAGAGGAATGTAAAAATATTACTCTTGGAGCTGTAGTGCTTGGCTGCTCCTAAGCCCTGGGACAGGAGAGAAAAATAGGGAAGTCACACTCCTTGTTTTGTTCATTAGGTCATGAGAGAGTGGGAAGAGGCAGAACGCCAAGCAAAGAACTTGCCAAAGGCTGACAAGAAAGCTGTTATCCAGGTAAAGAAAAATGCAACCACAACCGTGCCGGCTGGGGCTCCAATTAAAATGCAAGGGGATCTGGGTGTGATGTAATTTTATAGTCTACTTTATGGAGATTTAATGTTATTCTCTGCTCTTTTTTTCTCTTGCTGTTTTTGTTTCCAGCTGTTAGTGGCTGCTGGGTATCTCTATACTTTGCAGCCAATCCCTGGAACAGCAAGGCAGGACATTGCTCCTGACTGCATGGAGAGATAGAATTCCACTTGAATTTAGATTTGCCTTCAGTGAGAACTGAAAACTCGGTTCTCACAGGCTCCTATCAAAATTTAGGCCATGATAAACTAATACAAGCTGGAGGACCTAAGCTCAAAGCAGAGGTGGAAAAAGTGATCTAAGGAAGGAATCGCCATCAGTTTTATCTGAAAGAAACCCTTACCAAAAATGATTTTATCTAAATTGTACTATAATTCAAAAATTCTGACAAGCCAGACACTTCTTGAATCTCAAGGTCAGGTATTATTCAGTACTGCTGGAATGATTTCAATGCACAACTATAAAAAGGAGACATTCAGAACCAGATTGGTTTGTACATTAGGTCCCACAGATTTGCTCTCTGTGCATTTTATTCAGTCAATCTTTTCCTTTACTGGAATAAGTTTGGGCTCAATTTTTGTTCTGGTGGCCAGTTTACAAGAAATTACAGTGACTCTGTTCTGGTTGGACATTTTTTTCTCCTCATGTAGATTTACTCATGAAGTTGTGTTGATAGCTCTCAACCGCAGGGGTGTACACTTGCCAAACTTCACCCTCCCCCAGGCACAATTTCTGCGCTGCTGAGCCTCTGTCTCGGGGCAAACAAAGGATTCACTGATGGTTGTGCTGACCATGTCAGGAACATTTTTAGTAGATTAATAAAATATGGCCAGATATTCATGAATACAGGGCACTGCAGTTCCCACTGAAATCAGTAAAAGGTGTATGCAGTGCAGAGTTTCTAGGAGCCAAACTGCAATGACAGTGGGAAAGGATTTTGATGCTTTACAGATAAAGGTGTTCACATATGCTGGTCTATGCTGATGTCTTCTCTGTTTCTGTTGTGATTGGTGGTTTTTTTCAGCATTTCCAGGAGAAAGTGGAATCACTGGAACAAGAAGCAGCAAATGAAAGGCAGCAGCTTGTGGAGACTCACATGGCACGAGTGGAAGCCATGCTGAATGACCGTCGACGCATTGCTCTGGAGAACTACATTACAGCCCTGCAGACTGTCCCACCCAGAGTGAGTGTGATACCACAAGCTTTGCTAGCTGTGTCAAGATCATTGTAGTTGTCCTGGGGGAAATACAGATGTGTCCAGGTGCAGTCCAGCTTTGGAGCCAGGAGTGTGCTCACTGTGCAAGAGCTGTGACAGCAGTCATAGTTTGCACAAGCTCCCCATGTGCATACCTGTCAATGGATAGATACATACATAAAAATACTTGAGCCAATCACAGGGAAGTGATTTGGTTGTCAGAAATTGTAGCTGTTGACAGATCTTGCAGGAGGAGGATGAAGTGTCCATCCAAGTGATGCACATTAGGATACCTCATCATGGCAACATGGAGCTTAAAGATAGGATGGTTATGATTTTTTGTCTTGTTTGTTGAACTATTGAAGTGTTTGGTGAAGGATCTTGTGAGGGTTGTTGAATGGTGGGAAGTTAGCACACTAGCAATTCAAAATTGTCTGCTTTGGATGTGATGGCTATTCTGGGTGGAAACATGTACATTCAAATTGCAGATTGAATGGAATTTAATGACTCTATATCTCTGACACTTGTTTTCAATACCACAATAGCTGATCAGTGACCTCCAGAGGAAGAGACTTTGTAAAAAGACTGGGGGAAAAGCAGTAAATTGTTTTATATATCTCTGGCGCCTTAAACACTTCCAAGATGGAAAAAACATTGTTACACTGCTGAGTCTTTTATTGAATTTGACCTTACTAGGAGTAATACCAGTATGGCTAACTTGATTAAATTACATATTTTCAGTAAATTTCCTTCTCAGGAGAAACCTGCATATTTGGTAACCATGGAAACGTGATCATCATCTTAGTTCTTTTTCATTGTCATCATTATTGAACTTTTTTCTCCACCCTGTGGTGCAAAACTCGATTGCTTTAACCGTGTATGCCAAGTAAAAGTTAAAATCCTTTACTTAGATAACAGTGTCATGGGGTAACTTCAGGATAGTTGTGTGAAGAGTTTCTGTGTATTTTGCAATATAGTAATTCATGGGAAATGAAGCTAGTCTGTGTTAAATTGGTAGAGGATGTTATTTGGCCTGAGTGTGACTTGCATGTTATGACCTCTGACCACAGTGAGGGTAGAGAAAGGCTTGAACTCATTAGGAGACAGATTAGCAAGTTACAAGTTGGGATGCAGCTTCTTTTAGGAAACTGGAGTCTGTGGCTCAGAACTGAGGTGAGGTGAGTACATGGACTGGCTGCAGGTCATGTTTGCTGTCTTGTGATGTGGGTTTGGGTGGTTCACCAAAGGTAGGATTTCACATCTGGCTTTGGAGCCAAGCTTTTCTGCTTTGAAGCTGAGCCTTATACAAATGTAATCCTGTCTGAAAAGTACCCCAGTAAAATGATTTGCTTTTGAGCTGTGTGTATGTCAGGCTGGCAGCTTAGTTCTGCAGGTATCTGCCATTGTGGAAGGGTATGATGAAGACCATACACAACAGAGAAAAGTTTCTATGTCTCTACAGCTGCCAAAATGTGGAATGCAGAGGATACAAAGTGAACTTCAGCTGCAGAACTCTTAAGGGGCAAAAATGTTAACAGTGACTTTGGGACCACAAAAACTTGCATTTTGTGCTTGTGTTGCTTATAGTCAGCTCCCAGGACATTTAAATTACTGATACATTTCCTGTGTCGGGGGGGAGCACCAGACCTGAAAGGTGACATGAGCCCAGTAAAAGTAAGTTTTGAAGGTACTGTTCAAAAAACAGAAGTGTATCCTATGTTGAGTATATATCCTATATATGTTCTACAAAAGCTAATAATTCTGAAAGGAGCAGGCAGCAAGCGTGATGGTAACATCATCTGAAGGTGCTACCAGACAGGGACTCATCTCAAAATAACAGGGGTGAACAGTTTAAAAAACAATGTCTTGTAAACAAGTCCCTGGTTAGTCTTGTAGATGGTCTTGTCCTTGCCCTTAGCATTTTTTGGTTGTGTGCTCTGTAGCTGATGACAGTTGAGGTGTTGAACGGCTGGTCAAGTGTGTGCCAAAGCATGTGAAAACACTGACCTTGAATTCAGCATGAAGATTTGTCTGGTTGTATTAAGAAAGAGGGGGAAAGAGGGTTGTATTAAGAAAGGGGAGTGATTGATAATAGCTGAACAACCTAATGAGTTAATCCGGTCCACTAAATGCTTTGCAGGATGTGGAGCCAGAAATCTGAATACACTATGAATCCAAACTTTCGCTGCCTAGCCAAAGAGAAAATGGGATTAATGGAAAATTCAGCTCTCGTACCCTAGCTGTATTTCGCTCTGGCAGTTCCCTAGTAAACTAAAAGTGCATTTGATGCAATTGTGTTATCTTTGGGAGAGTAATTCATAACCTTCCTGATAACTTTTTAAGTATTATTAGAAAAGGTGTGGGAGTGGGGGGTTCTGGAGTTCTCAAATTATTTTTTAGAACCCCCCTTCACAGCCTGCTTCAGGTCACATGGTTTGCTATTAGTACATTTACTGCAAAAATAGATTCTAAATATTTTAAGTTATGGAGTCTCTTTCTCTAAAGTTGTGAGGAAGAATTTGGATTTAAATTTTAAAAAATGAATTAGACTTTTTTATTGAAGTGTTGCATGCAGTTAGGAGGGTTTAAAAAGTTTGGGACTCCTTTGTGAATAGCTTCTGTATTGGAGCAAAAACTGTAACTGCAGGGTTTTTTTCATTTGTTACACAGATGATTGCCCAGTGCCAGTGTCAGAGGTGTGTGCCTTTGAGTGCCACTCAGGGCAGCAAGGGAGAGAGGGAGCATATAGAGATGAAATTGCATAGTTTCAAGGTCTACAAGAAAATAAATTTAAGCAAAACCAAATATTTGTAGTCTTGTTCTGTTCTCAGAAGCACTGTCATGCAGGCTGCCCAGAAACTCAAAATTTGAGCTTCATTCTTGATTCCTGATGCAGTTTAGCTCTGCTGCTGTACTTTGCTGCCTTTGAAAATGGGGTGCAGCTGTTCAATATACAGTGTCAAAATACTGTATTGTTTCATCCTGCTTGATGGGCTTACTACAGGAAAGGAGGATTAGTAGCAGCTGGAAGCAATATGCCTCTAGTTTTTAAAACAGTTGGAAATTTTCCCCTTCATTTTGTACATTAAGTAGGGGAATTAAAATCCATCCTTCTCTGTGAGCAGATTAATTCTGTAATGTGCTTGTATTCCCTCTTTCCATGAGCATGTCAAATTTTTGTGGATTTATGTCTCCCTTTTTAATCTTTGTTGGTAAGAGAGGCACAGTATCTGTGGGAAGCTGGTGTTGGGTGACAAAGACAAGCAGAAAAGAATATTGATGAAATAAAGCATTTCAGGGGAGGGAAACATACATGAAAACTTTGAAAGGTAATTGATTATCCTCTTCATGCATAGATTAAAGTTAGCATGTAGTCCTTAAAATCAGTTTAAAATGCTTCTCTTCTAATTCAGCCATATTTTACTGAAATGTAAATTCTTGCTGAGAAAAGCAAGATCATTAAAATCTACCCTAGCATGTACATTAATCCATCTGTTTTCTTTTTCTTCAGAATTTACTCTAGTACCTTTTATGCTTGGGAGTAGTGTCTGTTCACAGGGAGAGCACAGGGCAGATTGAAACTAGTCAGGTTTGGCTATTTGGACAGGGAAGAGGGATCTGCAGGGGGGGCCATGCTCAATGCCTCAGTGTTTGGGAAACTGAAAGCATTTCCCGAGTCCAAACAGGTTGCTGTGGAAATATGCAGTTGGAAGCAGGCCAAAATGTTGCTGCTGAATTGGTGATAAAAATCCTCCTCTGTGGCAGGAAACACCAGTCCAGCTCTAATACTCAGCCCTTTTAGCTCTGCTCCTCCAAACACATAAACTTCCAGCTGTGGAATTCTTCACATATACTTAATTTTGAAGGCTTTTTGTGAAATAGTATGGATTTCAGCTCTGTTTTTATACAAAGTCAGATTTCAAGAAATGTGGTCACTTAATTCCGTTTTCCAGTGCCTTCTGAAGCTTTTATGTGAATAAATCCAGAGTGTCTTGTTTTAAACCCTGGCAGGTTTGTTGTAGCTAGAATTAGGAGTTTTAAAATAGTGAGCAGAAACAAAATTTATCTTAATTTGTCAAAGTTCAGTAAGTTGAAATACTAAAAAACAAATAATGAGATTGAATCAAATAGTTTTCATTTTATTTGGTCCCTGGAGGAGTCCTTGAGAGGGGAGGCAAATGTAAGTCTTGGGCACCATTATAGCCATGTGATTTTGATGTGTGAGATAGCACGTTTTGTTACAAATTAGCAGAAATTATGAAGGCATCTTTAGCTCCACAGGACAGGTATCTGTATGGGAATTTATTTGTCTTGCCCATGAGTAAGTGTTGCATTCATCCTGTTTGACTTTTCTTGAATGTTTCTAAAATGAGCTACTTCTCCTTGATGAAACATGACCTGCAAGTTAATAATGTAGCAAGTGAAATATGTACTGAATATGGTACACAAGGTATTCAGAATAGGGAATGAAAAGAAACAATTGTTGCACATTCCAAGAGCAGTAATTGGAAGGGACTGATGATTGATTTTTCTCTAAAGGCGAGATTAAATAGAACAATTCAGCATTGTGAAAGTTTCCTCTTTGATTTAGCGTGAATTTTGATCAAAATGACAAGCCAACTCAGAATTTCCCATGGAAGTTCCATGGCACAAAGCCAGGAAGTTGTATTTTCAACACACAAAAGTGCTTTAATATGGTTTTTATGTGGTTTCTCTGTAGTAAGTATTTTGGATCTCCACAAAGAGATTTTTTTTTTTTTAATGAGGATAGATTTTAGCCATGCAAACTACACTTGATATTTCCATTTTCCAAGCTCAGTGAAACTGCACTGTTTCATCACTTCCCTAAAATCTGAAATAGCAGATTAGGATCAGTATAGAGATCATGGTGGGGGGACATCTGCATATTTATATGTGTTTATATATAACTTGCTAGAAACTGGATTGTGGGCATTTAAGATCTCATATACAAGACCTCAGAGAGAATAATCTTCCAAATAAGAGACCAGGCATATTCCCTACAGTTCTAGGTAAAACATTAGTTCTTAATGGCACATTGTCACCCTAGGTAGTCTGTGTGGACCACATACATTGTCTGTGAACCTGCCTACATTGTACCAAATGTATTGAATGCATGCAAGTCCCCATTCACTCAGGAAAGTCATATAAAATAGTACTTTGACAACATTCTCCAGAATAAACGGGATTTTAAACGAATAATTATAAAATACCTTAAGACATGAGCACATCTGTTGGATGGTCACAATAGCTTGTCGGAAAGACTATGATCAATCTGTGCTCAGTTGTAGATAAAAAGCAGTTGTTTGAATCTGTGAGAAGGGGGAGCTTTGGAATGAGTTTGATGGGAGCAAACAGTGCTACAGTATGTGCTTAAAATAGGTGGTAGGTTCACATCTTATTAGGTGTGTCTTTTTTGCTGCATTTGCCTGAACAGTGAATGTGTGCCATGAGAGTATGGATTTTAGCTTCTTGCCAGCCAGTCCAGAGTTTTGGAGTACACCGTAGCCATATTATTCCTAACTAATCAGCATAGTTAATGAAATAAGATGTATTCAGAATTTGGTGCTGGATCCTGTTACTTAGGAAGTCAGTGGCCATTCTTGTCACTGCCTAAATGACAGTCACCAACGTCATCAGTAGTATCCTGGTTGCCTTTAGAGAAAGACCAAAACAAAAAAAAATAAAGGAAACAAGCCAACAAAACAGGTACAGATCACTGAAAATCGTGGAATTATTTCATGAGGCTTAGGTAGCCACTGGTGGCTGATCCAAGTTGCTCTGTGAGATGTTTTTTCACTAAGACAATTACAGACATAAACATGCACAGTTTTCCCTGGCAAAACACACACCAGAATTTCAAGTGTTATACATAGAATTTTTTTAAGAAGTTTGGTGGTTGGTACATTATTTAAGAAGGAGGTGCCAAGCTGGCCCAAAGATGTGTCAGACATTTGTTCTTCTGCCATAGACAGTGTCAGTGCTGAGGCCTTGTAAACTTAGTTTAGCTGATAATAGAACCACTTTGATTTATAATTTAGACTGAAGGTCCTGCCTAGGGTTGAAGTAATAGATGGCTGTGGATATAATGGCTTCAAACCCAGAGTCTGGTTGCGTCTTCTCAGCTTGTGGTGCCTTTCCCTGCCTCTCCACTTGACCGAGACCATTCCTTGTAGCCTCTCCAGTCTACCATCATAGGAGTTCATATCTCTACCTGGTGTATTCAGTTTGGGCGTGAATCCTGCTGAAATTGTTACCAAAAATCAGTAAAAATAAAAGCTCCTTAACACCAGCGTAGCATTCAGAAGCAAGCGTTCTTTATTCAGCCAGATGCATGAAGGGATATCTCCTCCTAAATTGTGCATGCTGAGCACTGTTTAGATATTACATTTTATATACATATCCATTGGTTTTCCTAGAAGAAACGTATATGTGATAGTGATTTCCTCAAAATGTCATAACTGGGCTGGTTGCTTTCCAGTTTTTCTTCCTACAGAATAAGCATTTTACAATTCTGTCGGCCAGTGGTTTTTGAAGAGTGAGCATTGTATTAACCCACCAGTTGCAAACAATTTTTAATCTGGCAGCCGAAGTACTTCTGCAAAAAGTGGCTGTATGTGCAGGGCTTTTAAGTAGAATCAGTTCATTCAATAATGACATTTAAAAGAAAATGGGTATGAAGTGCAGTGCAGATGGTGGGACTTGAGGTGAACTACTTTTGCTGATGCAGGCATTTGTCAAAACTCTGCAAGAAGTAAGTCTACTGCTTTCTGCATCAAGAAAAAAAATATCAATTACTTTTTTAAATTTGTTTTTGCAGTCTAAGTTATATTCAACTGTAGAACATGGTCCTCATTTATGGTGGGTGCCACACTGGGGTATACAAAGCCCAGTGAAGAGCTGTCATTGTTCATCACCAACTCTGGCAGTTTTGCCTCCAGCCACAGCCCTGATGCCATGAGGCAGAAGCACTGGAAAATAGTTGGGCAAGTTGGAGGTGTGACCTGATCCAGTATAGCTGGAACTTCCAGAAAGGAAGAAGAGCTGGTTTAGTTCATGTCAGATGTTCCAGATATACCACCACCTTTTAGGGTATTTTGATCCGTGTGGAAATGAACCACTGTATTACCTTAAGAGTTGGGGTAGGGCATGTTTCCTAAACGTCACAATAAAGACATTTTTGGCAATAAAAAGTGTGTATGGTAGGTCTTCTAATCCATTTCACCTACTACATCAGGGGATCTTGGGTACATATGTATCTCAGGTCTCAGCATTCCATTCAGGGATTCCTGTTCTTTCCATACATGCCTACATACACCCTAGGAGCTTGCATGTAGTGCAATGCCCTGCTGACCAGGAAAGCCTTGTGTGCCTGTACCAGGTGATTCAGTGCTTCACAAGGACCTCTTAGCTCTGGATCACCTGTTTTTGAAGAAATGTCACAAGCTTTTGGGCCATGTGAGATCACCAGATCAGGGCTGAAGCATGCATATGGACAGTTTTTAAAACCAAAACACTGAAACTTCCTAGGTTTTTATTTCAACACACAGTGAATTTCTAATGTTTTCTTCGGGTGTTTTTCCTGCTTGAGAAAAAGCAGTCTCTGCCCCCCTAAGGAAACACCTTGCATTAAATATTCTTTAATTGTCCTAAACTTGAATTATGGATTTCTGCTGCCATTGCAGGAAGATTTCTTGGTCAGACATGCTGGAGGAACACATTTCCATTTCTCCTTTTTAGTGATACATGTGGGACATTTCTCAGTGTTCAAAAAGGCACTGAAAGTGGACTGCCTATGTACTCAAGTGACTACTACTGGTGTTAGTGGTATTTGTTAGATTTTCAATATTGTCCTATTAGCAAGTCTACTTGTAAAGTCTCATTCACACATTCCAGTGAATGCTATGGGAAACCAAAAGCTATTTCCTACTGGTTTTAGACATGATACTTAATATGGAATATCTCTTGAAAAAAACCTTAAAATTAAACCTTTTCTGTCTAGTCTACCCTAGTCTGTTACCTTGATGTGTCTTGCGGACAAGAAAAGTTGAATTATCAGGAAAGGTAGCTAAATTTTCTGTCTTCAAAATTTTTCTTGTTGTTAAACTTTCTGGTCTTCTAGCCTTCATTTTGATAAAGCTTTATGGTTGACATTTCAGTTGTTTTGTCATTACCACAAAGTATGGCGACAGTGAGAATTACTCACTTTTCAGCATTTGTCCACAGTTTCTTGCAGCTTCATGAGAGAATATTTGGCTTTGGGGACTTGGAGTTATTTTTCATCATAAATAAATTTTCATCAATGGAGTTTAATTCTTTGGCAGGAAATGGCTTCACATCTCTCTGTTTCTGTCTGACATATCTTCTCCAAATAACCTTTGGTTTACTCTCCTTAGACATTTTTGAATCTGTTCCTTCTCTTATACTGAAGACATTCTGAAATCTTTGGACTCCATATCTTAGTATTCATCTCTTGTGTAAATGATAAATCAGTTTAGGTTCTATATTTGCCCATGAATCTAAGTCTTCTGAAAACTTCACCTTCGCCCACAGTTCTTCCTGCTTTGGAAAGCTTTGCACAGAGCTTCTGACACTTATTTTATCACTTCGACACCTTCTTCCCTGTGTCACTGTCAGTGCCTAGACAAGCTGTTTACCACTTCTGCTCCTTCTTTAATCTGCCGCACAATAAGGTCACCTTTCTTTTCCTTGTCCCTGCTCAGCAGCTTCAGGTAGGATGCACAAGCACAGCTCCACAAGCAAGAATGGAGAGAAGGCGGGTGCATTTCCAGAATCCATCATAATCTCAGAGTTAAAAATGGATGTCTTAGCTGGATGCTGGAGAACACTTCCTATTTTGGCAGTGTATTATTGTGCAGATCAGGAAAGTACACAAAAATACATGTCTTAGCCTTCAGTGCTCTGCAATCACTGTGTGTATTTTCAAGTTCCCTTCAGTTGCTTATCTTTTCTTTGTATTCAATTACATGCCTGAAGGTATATACATAATAGGTTTTACTAATTAAAATTACTTGCAATAGACTTAATATTTTACAAAATCTGGCTGAGAAACTTCAGAAGACTGAGCAGATATGTCTTTTTTCTTACGAGTTTTTAGTCAGTTATGTGTTCTGGATGTGTATGTTCTGTACCTCAGCTCACTGGTTCTTTTCCTCTTTGTTTTCTCCTCTGGTGGAGTAGCAATAGTGGCAGGGCAGGAATATTGTGATTTTTTTTCCCTTAAGTTTGCAGTCAAGTCTGGGGGTTGATTATTCGTAGAAACATAGAAAATCTGAACACCCTCATCAGGAACATTATCTACTACTGCCTATGACTACTATTTAATGGTGCATCCTGATGGTGTTCAGTTGTGTGGATGTTCCTTATAGAAGTCAGACCTGCCTTCAGAAGATAGCATTGATCACTTTTGGCTTGGGATACATCTCCAGGTCAAGAAATGAAAACGTGTCATTTTCAACTGATGGCTTTTTCTTTTTTTTTCTTCCCTGTAGCCTCGTCATGTATTCAACATGCTGAAGAAGTATGTGCGTGCTGAACAGAAAGACAGACAGCACACTCTCAAACACTTTGAACACGTCCGCATGGTAGACCCAAAGAAAGCTGCCCAAATCAGATCTCAGGTAATCCCCTCTGATGGTTAGTGAGGTTGTGTTAGTTCATAACTATTGTGAAATTTCTGTCTACCTGTTTTTTAGAAAATACTGAACTCCTTTCTGTGGACAGCTTTAAGTGCAATCAAAGTAATCTACTTTCCATCAGAAGATTTAAGCAAAGTGATACAGTAGTGTGGGTATGATTTTTCTTCTGAGAAGAACAAGAAACAGGTTTTCTATCTATCTAGACAGTGAGTCAGTTGTGGACATGTCCTGAAGAGCCTTCCAGAACATTAAGGCTGAGAGTCTTTGTTAGTGCTTTGGTAAATAATACTCTGGAAAATCATTAGTATTAGATTGAACAACAACACATGGTTGTTCTTCCCTCAGCTGAAGTGGCAGAACCAGAAAAGATGTAGCCATCTGACTGCTACCAACCTTTCTGTAGTCATTGCAGAGGCACTTGTAATGTCTATAAATGTGATTACTGTGATGCACTTGAGTTTAATGTGATCTTTTAAAATAGACACTGTAGTTCATGGCATTTAACTGCTGAATGTTACTATAGTCCTCAATGCATATGTTTTGGATGAGCTTTTATCTTGCCTTCCTAAGTCATAGAGGGTAAGAAAGCAAAAAGAAAACACCCAAGATTGAAGATGTAGCTGGCTTTCAAAACAGCAATTAAAACTGGAGTCAAAATGGATAGTCTGTAAAAACAGCGTGCTGCGATCTGTGGAGTCTGCTGCTGTTCCCTCTATAGGATTCAATGGCAGGCACTGTTCCAGCCACAATGTTTCAATTGACTGACATCACTAAAAGGAAAATCAAAACCATGTACCTCCCTGGATGGAAGATTAGATTTTCAAACACCTATTTTAGCCAAATGTGGACATTGAGATCATGCTGTCTTGAAATTGCTGGAGTGAGAAATGCACTCTTCTAAAAGTCTTCTGCACTGACTTTTGTCTTTGCCTTACCTTAAGCAACTAACATGCCTTTTTTTTCCCCCAAGTCGCTGGATTATTAAATAACAAAAGTTAGTGGAATTTTGCAGAGTGTAGGTTGTGTGGCAGCACCGGTGAAGAATAGAAACTAACATAAATACAAGAAGTGCAGTGTATTGCCTAACATGTCATTGTAGGAATGAGTATTGATATAGCATCTTTGCATCTTGAATTGGTCAGAAGGTTGGGGAAACATAGTCCAGAAGTTCTGTTTGTGAAATGTTTTTCAGTGGTAAATGGAAAACAAAATATTTTGTCCAAAAGCATAAATATTTTATTTGGATTTGAAGAAATCATGGTGCTGTTTCATTAAAATTGCTGTCTGCAAGTCATTTTACTTGTTAGGTCTAATTATCGTTTTAAGATGCACCTCAATTTCTCCTTCTACTGAAGAAATGTGATATTTGTGAAGAGTACCCTGGGGGAGCACAGGTCATGTGATGTCATAACCCATAACAATGTGCCGGCACTTGAGGCAATAGAGCTGTAATCACATGAGAGAATGCAGTAATGCTTCTAGGTAGAAATAATGCTTGCAGCTGAAAATGTTAGCAAATGTTTTACAAACCTGTTTTTTTTTTCTTCTTCTTTGGAGAGCTGTTTCATTTTGCAGTATTTGGATTAGAAAATAAATGAATAAATAAATAAATAAAACCAAACACTTGAAACATTGATGCAGTAATCATTGTGCCTCTCTTAGTTTACGTGTTACGTGAAAACTTATGAGTATGGGCAAATATAAATGTTGCTGAAAGAAGAATGAGGCTGTGGATTTCTGCCACAATAGCTGCTTGTGTGCATGTTCTGCCCCAGAGCAATTGTAAACTCCTACTTTAAATCACTGCATTTCCATGGGATTTTAGATGGTTGCTATGGAACAGCATCTAGAACACTATTTTTTTAGCAGCTGTAGGAGAGAGGTGAGTTTTGTAATGTGTTTGACAATTTTGGTATATAGAGCATACTGAAATCTTATACCTGCACAACTGAAAACTGTCTTGCTTCTTATAACCTATAAAATTTATGATAATGTCAAATTATCCATAGTATTCCCTTCCTTCAAATACTTTTGTTTCCGTAGGTTATGACACATCTACGTGTGATATATGAACGCATGAACCAGTCTCTCTCCTTCCTCTATAATGTGCCTGCTGTGGCAGAGGAGATCCAGGATGAAGTTGGTATGCAAACTACTAATGTAGAAAAAGACATATATTTCTGTGATGAGGAATCACCAAAAGCAAAAATACATCATCTCACTTTTCCTATTGATACACTACCTCAGCTGAAAAATAGAAGAGTAAACCTGCCAACATTCTTAAATTTTTAATTAACTTATAATGAACCTTTGGAAGACAAATCCTGTATAACTCATGCAGTGGCATCATCATATTTTTGTCTTCCCTGAAATATGTTAATTAACATTTGGAGCCTTCCATGCTATAGGGATGCAGCAATTGACAATGAGATTTAGCAAATCCTATCCTTTGGATATTTAATTTACATGGTAAATATTTACATGATATAGACAGTTTGGAAATCCCTCAGCTAAGACATTGGTTGCAGAACCAGGCATCTGAGAAAAGTATAGGTATCAACTTGGCAGTATCCATGTGATCACGCACTTAGTTGTTGGTTAGTTATCAAATTGATATCTCTGCTCCTCCCATTTTTTCCAGCATACAAGTGGACTGTGGCTGAATCCAGTAGCAGCAGTCCCATGTTTGCCTCTTCCCTGAGAGCTGTAATGGCAGATAGCTGTGAAGGAGACTGGTCTTTCCTTCCATCCAGATTCCTGCCTTTGGCTGTGGCATTGCAGCAGCACAGCACTCAGACTCTGATGTGTGCTGCTATTGCAGCAAGGCAACTGCATTCACTTTTTGACATCAGGTTGCTAACGTGTCTTTGGGAAAAGTAACACATGGTTAAATGTAAGGACCAGAGATGGGAGAGTTGTTTTTGGAGCAGCTTTTTTCACAAGCTCTAATAGTCTGCCGAATTCCAGTTAATGTATTAGTTTCACTAATAACCAGCTTCAGTTGACTAAATAAGTCACTGATTTCTTCAAAACACAAGGGCAGGAGGCATGCCACTGCAATAGGGATTAGGATGCATTTAGGACACAGGGAGGGGATGGACAAGGAGTAGTGGTGGATTCATTTGCCCAAAGTATAAGTTACAATGGAGATGTGCTTCTGCTTGAGAAGGCTGGAGATGAGATCAAGAAATTGTGGGAGGGATTGGGAGGCAGCCAGAAGATAACTGGTTAGTAATTGCCCTTAACCATGTGTTTCAATCCTCCACAATTAGAAGCACAATCAACAGTCTCAGTCTGTGAGTGTAGAGCCATTCAGGCAGAAACAACATCTTGTTGATAATTTGAAAGCATATCATTTCTGTAGAAAGATGTCAGTACTGTCAGGTCTTTGAGTCGCTCAGTTTTCTTTATGCACTGCAATCATTACCTTTGGGTTTTTGCATCAAATTTCAATTTCTTCTCATCTTGTTAATGATAATGCTTGTTGCTGAGGACATTCTTGTAAATTTTTTCTCCTTTCTAAGTACTAAAATGGAACCAGAATTTCAGAATTGGAGACCAAAATTGTATTAAGTGCTTAGTGGTTTACAAGAATCTGACTCCTAATCTCAAATGTAATACTAATTTTTAGGGGGCAAAAAGAGCCTAAAATTAGTAAGGTATTATTTCCTAGTAACTTGAGAGCAGCTAAGAAATCACAAAGAAAATGTCTGTCACAGTCTCTTGAGTAGTTTTTCCTTACCTTGATTTTTGTTGTTTTTGTTGGGTTTTTTTTTTCTGTGTTTTAGGGTGTGCTAAAAACTGTTCAAAGCATGGCAAAGCTTAAAGCAATTAAAACAAAGTTCTCATAACTGGGAGTTAGTAAGCAGCACAAGTTAAAGTACTATCTTTTCTGGGTAAAATATCAGCTCTAGATAAAATAGTTTTCCATAATGAAATGTCTTTCAGTATCAACATGTATTTCAGTATCAGTATCAACATCATCTCTATACTTGGTTTTACTTTGGTTTTAATGAAAGTTTGTGGAGGTCATTCCCATCTGTTCAAGGAGACACTATCCTTCTAGCTTTGAGCACTGATCATCCTGTTTCAGATTCTGTTCTGAAATTACTGGATCTCTTAGTTTCTGTACTCTTCCTAAACCCATGGAAAAGGACATTTAATACAACTGCAGAATCTGTGCAGAAGTAAACTTCTAATAAAACTTTGTAGCATTCCCAAGAATGGTACAAACCCTCATTAAAAAGACAAATGTTTCATTGAATACCTTTTGTTGGTACCATTGACTTAAAAAGTCTGAGTCAGTAGAAAATTTGAAAAATAAACAAGGTAAGAACATCTCACACAGAGTGTCTGAATAATAAATTACATAAAAGGAGATATGGTTGAAAATAGTTTTGGTTCATTTTCTTTGTTCATTATTGGTTTAGTTTCTAGTGCCACTCTGCTGCAGAGTTGTTAATGAACAGTTTTTACCTTGAGGAATGGATAATCTTTGCTTTACACAACAGAGCTCTAGCAAGTGTCGTTTTTCCGGAAATTGAACAAGTAGCTCTATGAGCAGCAATATAAATGAGGTCTAGATTGCTGTGAATTTGTACCGTGAGTTTAATTCTTCTTACATCTAATATTGTGCTGGTTTTCACATAATTTTTCTCATTGCTAGAAATATTATGATCTGTTTTTTTGCAGTTGATCAGATAAATCAGTCTAGCAGTTGAGCATTTGAAGTTTCCTTAAAATACAGACTATGTTTGAAGTTCCTACCTTAAAAGGCAGGCTTACAGCCATTGTTTTAATGTGCAGAATCCAAAATTAAAAATCCAGCTTCTATGCTTATGTTACGGTTTGACACAACTAAGCGTCAAGCACACGAAAAATCAGTTATTTTATAAGGAAAACAAAATAAGAAAATATTGAGGAAAACTAGATAGCTGTGAGACAAAACAGGTTCAAACTTTAACAGTTGCAGTACAAGGAGGAAGTTTTATTACTAACAGAATTAAAAGTTAAAAGATATAACAAGGAATTAAAACAAACAACCCCTTCCCTTCTTCCCAGCACTTTACTCCTTTTCTTAACTAGCACAGAAGATAGCACAACATAGGATTCTAGTCAGTGTTGCAGTTCTTGAAAAGTCTCTCTCTTACGCTTAAGGAAAAAAGGGTTTCTTCTTCTTGCTTCATGTGGTTCCTCAAACTGCCCCCAACAACAGACCCACACGGAAAGAAACAATCTGCTGTGGTGTAATACATCTCTTCTATGAAAAAAAAAATATCAGTTTTTTCACACTGCCACACCTGGGCCATCACATGGGGTGATCAATCTTTTTAAGGATGGGTTATTTAACCTGAACACACAGGCTTTTTCTGCTACAAGTCCTTAAAAGCCTCTCACTGCTTCTAAATATAGCCTGGCATAAGCACTCTTCACAATCTTCACGGGCCACACGAGTCTTCCATCCCCCCATGCACTCCAAATGGATTGAAGAGACAAACAGTTTGAGATATTACAGTTTCCTACCCACTGCATGCCAGAAGTATTTTTAAGCTACGCGCGAGGAACGCGGCACTGCCCCTTTTTCTCTCGCCATTTTCAGCTCTGTCTCACATGGCTCACTCTCTCTCTGACTCTGAAGCCTCTATGTTTAAGAATGTTCTTTTTCAGGCTTTATGGTGAAGAAAGCCTCGCTCTTTTTGTGCTGCTGGCTGCATGGTGTCTTCTTCATTTCAGCCCAAAGTGTGCTCTGGCTGCAGACAGGAGGCTCCCGCCGGCTCTGCATGGACAGGAGAGGGACCCACCAGTCCCAAGGAGCCATTCCAGATAGATTTTAGCTGTGTGGCAGTCCATGGCTGGGTTTATCTGTGTGCCAGTCCATGGCTGGGTTTAACTGTGTGCCAGTCCATGGCTGGGTTTAGCTGTCTGGCAGTCCATGGCTGGGTTTAGCTGCCTGGGCTCTGGGATGGTTCCCTCCCCAGCGACCCAGGGTCTGTGCTGTGGCGTCAGGAAGAAGGGAAGTGGGCCGGGGCCCTGGCCTGGCCCGGTGGGGCCCGAAGGCCCCCAGGCCCCCCCCCACCTTCCACAGGCGAACTGCAACAAAAGGGAACTCCTGCCTTTCCGTGCAGTTTAAATGTGTAAATTGTTGGAAGCGTCATTGGTCTAAAAATCTGTCTATCAACTCAGATTCAACCCACTGCATTAGAGAGCCACCTTTTCTTGTTATTTTCATGAGTCTAGCAAAGATGGTGTCAGGAATTTAGGGTTAAATTTAAAAGAATTCTAGTCCTTACCTGCAGGTATCCGTCACCAGCTGATCTCTACTGGCTTTAACAGTGGGTGTCATAGGAGCATATAGATAGCTGGAAGACTCTTAGCACTCCAGAGGGTGGAAAACAGCACTTAATTTAAGTGAGGGCTTTTTTCCTAAGTGTTTGACCAATGTGTAATGTGCAAATGCCTTATTAGGGTTTCAGGCATCATAATGTAGCAGCAAATTCCAAATGTGTGAGGAAGGATATTGCTGGCTGTTTCTTGTTCATGTTGGGGCAGGGGAAAAGGAGACAGTCTGAGAGTTTCAGAAAGAGGTCACCTGACCATGACTGTTCTGACAAAGCTTGGAAAGAATAAGCAGGTCATTTGGGTAGGAGACTCTTTGGCATTCTTTCTGCAAATGATTTCTCAAGAGGCAGTGATGCAAATGTGCTAAAAACCACGTCAGTCTTGGCAATTGATGCAGTTCTTGGCGATAAATGGAGTTTCTTATGAGCAAGAGTATGCCCTATGAATAGGAGAGTGGCACAAAAAAACCCCTGAGAATATTATTTGCCCTCCTAGGTATTTGTACTCACCTTTTCCCTCTGATAAATCTCATATACTGTTTAATATGTATGGAAACCCAGAAAAAGCAATGGCAGACTTTTAAGAGAAATCAGCAGTTCCTTTGAGCATATCCTGCTTTAAATCCTTATTTGATTAGATTGCTTACCCATGTATGTAAAAGGCAATTTATTGCAGAGAGTGGCACAGCAGGCACAGATTCTGAATCAGAAACTACGTCAGAGCTTTGTGGATCAGTCACATGGGCAGGCAGTGATCTGAATTTTTAATTCTGTCTTGCCTACTTGTTTCCAAACTGATGTCCTCAGCTTCAACTTTTCTAGCCCACCAGTGAGAAAATATTAAACACTGTAGTAATATCACAGCAGTATTGTACCAAAGCTCAGAAGCATTCAGTTATGAGCAATAAGTAAAAGAATATTATTTCATCTGACCCTTGCCAAATAAAATCAAGCTATTGTTATGTTATTAATTTGTTCCAGTCTGCCTGGCCTGTTCTTCTGCAGCATGTTCTGGATGCCATACCCACATTACATGCCTAGGAGAGAAGGCAAACCTAGGCTGACCCCAGATCAGTGACTGCTTTCACATGTATGTAGTGTGCTGTGGGTCATGTGCTATTTTAAGCATTTGCATGCTCCAGCTTAGCATGACAAAATTTGAAACAAGAGACATTTGCCTCTTGACATTTGCCTTGGAACTTCCTTTGAAAATTTTTGTGTTTTTAGAAACAGGACAAGCTGCAGACTCAGTATGTCTGACAACTTCCTTTATTTTAACACTTCCTCTTTAATGATCAGGCCAAATACCTGTCTGAGGGCAAAGTTAGCGCTACCTCAGCTGGTTCTGGTCTTTCAGCATTTATTAAACTAATTTTTGATTCTGTGTTTATAGTTTGTAATTTTGACGTATAGTCAATCCACAACGTTGCTGCATTTCTTGCCATGAGTTGAATTAGGATGCTGTTCCCAATCATTCTGTGTTATTCTTCTTAAGAGGTTTAAGGGCATTAGTCCCTTGCAGCAGGCTGACAGTTCAAAACCACAGCCAGAGTAGCTTGGGGACTGATACTGCAAAACCAAAACATGCTCCTGGAGGCTTTGCACATGGAAATTCTGTGTCTTGGTTTGTTTGGTGCCATTCGTTTTGTGCTTGTTTTCTTCATCCTCTCCCTTAAAATGCTATGTTTTGAATATGTACTTAGTCATGTCTTTCAGACTGCAATGGAACTTCTCAGTGTCTTGTTTTTCTGTAACTCTTCCTTGTCTTTCTGTATTAAAATTTAGCTGATGGGAAGAATCCCACCTTCAAAAATGTTTAATATGTTGAAGCAATACTTAAGGATTTCTAAACCTTTATTTGTAGTTGGGTTGCCATATCAAGATATCAGAATAATAAAGGGAAGGTGACATACACTGACTATGTCAACAGCTTGTTTAAAGGTTTCCAAGGGTTTTGTAATGGGCTCATACAGAATGGTGTAGTTCCTACCAAGTAAGGACAGTAATTACCTTGTAGCTCAATTTGAATGTGTTAGACTAGAAAATTCTTTAAATTGCTTTTTGTTTGTGGAGGTGGCAGTTCTAGGCTGCTTAATAGGAACCAGTTCTAGCTTTTCTCTGAAACTAGAGGCAAAAATACTGGTAGCATCTGATTGATGCTATAATGTCATCTATCAGAGTCTTTTAAAATGCCTTTTTTTTTTTTTTTTTTCTGGTAAAGTAAAAGAGTGTTGTTGAGGCATGGGTAAATGAATTAGCACTCCAGGACTTATCTGCACTAGGACAGACCATGTTCAGTGAACTGGCATAGAGAAAGATAAGGAATAGTCACCAGTGGTGCTCATCCTCAGGGCAGTTGGGTTTTGCACCAGTTGATGAAATGTGCTTTATCCAGACAATGTAAATAGAGTAAGCAGTTGCAGTACTTGCAAAAACCCATATCTTAGGAAAGCTGGACAATTCCTGTTCAGTTTTATACTTTCTGCCATGCTCAAGATCAATGGAATTGTCATTTCTAAATTGCCCCAGGCACTTGGCTAGTATTGTGTAGGCGAGTTTTCAATTCTAGATGCAAGGAAGCATCATCTCTGCCAAAGCAGAAATATTGAATTTCCACCCTCATCTCTTTAAAACCAGCACATTTTTCTGTGACAATAAGTCTTCTGTTGAGATTTCTTGGATATCTACACCACACAGAAATTTCTCAGTAAACTTTAAAGAGAGTTTCTGGAAGTAGGACAGTTGTATGTAGGTCTTACCAAAGGTTCTGTAAAACCTGCCATCTGGTTTTAAAGAGCCTGTTTGGTGTGTCTGTGCTGTGTCATACAAGCCCATGTTCCTGCCCTTCTGCTCTGCCCATTGTGCTGATAAGTATAATGCAACTGGAACAAGCAGTCAAAAGCAGCCTTCAGAGAATGTATATTTGCACAGGTACCTTGAAGTGACTTCCAGCACTAACTATGCTTGTGCTTTCTCCCTATAATTGATTTCACATATTTATGTGTATCTAGTAACCTCAGCTTTTCAAAGAAAATTTTGAATTTTCTGTGAAGTGGTTTTATATCTTTAATATTCTCCCTTGGAGGCCTATAGCATTCAGTTGAAAAGATGATTTGTTAGGATTCTAGCAAAATATATATTGCTGCATCAGTGATTAAAAATAGCAGAGTTCTTCCACAAAAGCAAATGAATTCTGTGTTAAAACTTTCCACAGCAACATTGAGATAGATTGTGTATGCCTAAATATTGACATATGGCCCAGGTGGAATGCCTGAAGAGCAATTAAGACCTTTTCCACCCAAGGACTTTTTTTTTTTTTAAAGCATTTGACTAATTAGTCCACATATGTATATACACTCTTAAGCTTTTTTTTTTCAAGTGTGGTTTTTTTCTTTAATCGTCGCAAGCCTGTGGTCTTTACTAAGTTACCAATTTTGCCACTTGGTTATCTCTGTAAAATATTCTTACAATTATTTAAATACCATAAATAATAAGATGCCATTTGTTGGAGCAGGGTGATGTATGACATTTATGTAGGGAATCAGCCACTGTCACAGAAGCACAGAATGGCTGAGGTTGGATGGAACCTCTGGAGGAGGAAGGACATCTGGTCCATTCCCTCTGGTAAAGCAAGGCCACCCAGAGGCAATTGCCAGGGCTTAGTAACCCTCACAGTGAGAGTGTTTTTAATGTTTATGTTTAAGATACTCAGCTCTGTCTGCTAGTAAAATACGTCCTTTGCTTCAGCACAAAAGAGAAGGGAAAAATCCTGGAAATAGAGCCAACATTTTCTTCTTCTAAGCATCTCTTGTTTTTTGTCAAGATTATTTAACTGTTATAGAAAATAAGGCAGAGAACTGTAGATGATTAAAATACATTTAAATGCACTTCACTGATGCTGATGTTCTGAAGTGCTTTCATCAATGTATATCCTCCCCATCTTTTGTAGCTAAATGGGCGATTGTGTCCTATCATGGACATTAACATTCTCCAGAAAAGACATGAATCCTGATTTCTGTGTGCACAAGCCCTCTTTCCATCTCATAAATATTGTGAACATGACTTCAGTCTGTAGAAGAGCCAGCTTCCTCCAGGTACTGGGAAAAGGATAAATGGCTTCAGGTGGCTTTGGATTGGGGTGGCTTTTTCATCAGGGAAAGATATGGAACATCTTGTTTTCCAGTTCAGAAATTTAATCAGAATAAAAAGTTAATAAAATTGACTAAGTTTATTAAGAGAATATTTTCCTCTGGTTTGAATAATGCTGTTCTGTTTCACTTGCACCTCTAAAAAATCTGGTCTCGTGATCCAGGTTTTAGAACTGAAAACTGATAATAACTGTGGACCTGTAATTTATTAACAAAGTATTTTCAAAAATTTCTTAGCATCTGCTATTTCAGTGAGTATTTAAATCTTTCACTCTAAATTATTCATCTATTTGCAGGAGAGGTTTAAAGCTGTTGCCTTGATTTTCTTCAGGAGCTCATGGTGAGAGCCCTCTGCCCTGCATTAATAGATCCTTCTTGAAGACCTTATTCCATGTCCTTTCCATTACTGTAGCCTGAAGTATTTTTTCATAGGCAGTTCTCTTTTAATAGCAAGTTGCTATCCACAGTACAGATCCCACAGGGAGTTCATGTTCATGAAACCACTCTGGGCAACAGGCTGAGGTTGAGACAGTGTCCACTTAACAAGTCCTTGTTATTCCCCTCTGGAAGAGTCTACAGTCTACTTGAGCACAATGGAAAAAATGCATTAAACTTTGAATAATTGTCCAATTATTGGTTGTAGTCTTTCCTATTTTTTCTTATTTGATTGGATACATATGAAAATATAGATTTGATCAGGATTTTCTTCTAAATCACCAGTCATTTTCTGATGTCATGAAGACAGTAGAAGTTCTCTGTCTTGGAGAGCCTTGTTTCTGCTAGTAGTAGGGATATAATTGTATGAAAATGTTGTATTTATAGGACTGTGTGTATTACTTTAAATTGGAATACTGGATATATTTGATTTTAAAAAGCATTATAGGTCAGGATTACCTTATGGCTACGTATTTACTATGAATTGATCCCCTGTTCTTTTGTGTCTTCGGTAAAAAGCCAGAAGCCGAGCACTCACTTTTGAGATGATACAGGTAAAACATATGGTGGTACTAATTCTTTTTTTTAAGTTTGCTTTTACTCTTATGAAGCAGAGTGGCTTCTCAGCCTTTCTCATTAGTGTTTCCTTCTTGCTTCTAGTGTTATGCTTTAAGGAACTCATATGTTAGTTTATCATGTGCCAAATTTAAGATGTCATTCTTTTTTTTTTTTTGATAAAAAAAGTCTGAAAACATCTTCCAGTTGTCCAGCTTTCAGATACAATCTGAGAGCAGATGACTTTCTGAATTCATAGCTCCAGTCAGAGGGGAGGCTCTGGCTTGGTCATTATGCTGAGCTATTGGAGGTTTTCTTGATACACTGACTATTATATGTGTAATTTTTTTCATAAATATATCCTCTTAAATCAAGTTCATGATGTCAATGTCCATGAGTACTGAAACAGCCAAAAACTGTAGGATCAGAGATTGTAAAAGAAACAAATGAATCACCCTAATTCTTACCTGCTGGCAAATTACAAGAGAATCAGTTACAGGCTGTCTACAGAAGATAGTAAAATTTTGTATATTACAAAGCTAGTGTGTCAGTCTCTGGAATTGTTATCCAGAGGAATTTAAACAGAAGGAGCAAGAAATGGGAAAGAAATGGAAGTGCTAAAGTTGTGATTTTTAAAAAAAAAAAATATTAGAAGCATGTTCTTTTTAGCATGGTTCTAATTATTGCAGCTATTCTCAAGTTCAAATGTGTATTTTTTCTAAAGTTAGGTTCTTAGCCAGCAAGGTGTTATCTAAGGCTATGGGATACTTATTCTCCTATTAACTTCTATAAAAAAAATTTTAGGTTAACTGTTTTGTGATACCTAAATGTTCACTTTCTGAGAATTTCAAAAAGGCAAATTCTTTTCAACTTATCGAACAAGATTTTCACACGCATAAGAAATTTCTGTAATGTGGAGGGTTTTGGGTGCTACTTGCTCTTGCCCTAGTGGTGTGGTCTCTGAAGGACAGAAAATAAGAACTATGAAATGGTGTTTTCCATGGTTCTTGCTCTTTCTATTTCCCTTTAACCCTGAGGGAGAGATATTTCACTGAAGAAGTTTCCAGACAAAAAGACATAATTTCACAGGCTGACCAGGAGGTGAGAAGAAAGAAAGAAAGCTTAGATCTGATGGGGTGATCACATTTCTCTGTCAGTAGGGATCTGAGCACTGAAAGTTGGGCTTATTCCTAGTATTTCACAGGAATTATCTACCATAGCATTCCTCTGTCATCATCTTCAAAGCATGCAGGCAACAAAGTTGCTCCTCCACCCTCCATGTCACTGTCAATAAAGTTCTCATCGGAGTCTCTCTCTAAATTATATTTGATTTGAACTATGCAAATAAATTAGTTCATCACTGAATACCACAGAATTGTGGTTTGCAGCTTGATAATGTTATAATTATGACTCATAGCAATATGTAACATCATGATCGTACAGTGCTTGATTCAATAAAACATTTTAAAATAACAAAATACTTGAAATTCAGTGGAACTTCACTCTTTGTGGTAAGGCACAGAAGGTCTTCTTTTCATATTTACCAGTTTAGAGGAGTTTTGATTCATATAGCTGACAAGATGCAGACACTCAAAGTTAGTTAAAACCTAACATCAGTGCAACTGAAAATTACATCAGTGCAACTGCTTCAGAAGATAACATGACATATTGAATTAGCCTGTAAAGCAGGCATACAATTGAAAGGTGCAGCTAAACATGTTACCTCGTATGACATGCACTGTACTATATGATGGTGTTGGTATTCTTAGTGAATCCTAATTGTGACATACAGCATGTGCATGATTTAAGCTGCCTTCAGACTGGATTAAGGCAATATGTTTGCCAGTGCAAATGAAGCTGTTGCTGTGACTCAATTGATCTGCCATTTCTGCTGTTGAGAAGAACGAGGAGGTTGCTGACACTTTGCAGTTTTGTCATTTTGAAAGCACATGCTCAAAAGCAACTAACTTTGGGAAAGACACATGTTCAGTTCAGACTCAATGGTCACTGATGATAAGTGAGGCAGTAAGAGTCTGAATTTGTATGAGTTTATTTGAGCTGTTTCCAAGCCCTTCTTTGTTGAATCAAGTATATGTTCTACCATATAGATGGCATTTTACAAAGGAAGTTTGATGTTGGGTCAAAACTATGGCAAATAATTTGGTGTTATTTTAACTAGTGCTAGTTAGAGGTGTCTTAAGTGCACTTCATTTCTAATCTGGTTTAAGAAATTGTTCTCTAAAACTTCCACAATTACAACTGCTAATTTTAAAGCTGCTTTTCAAATAAATACAATGGTCTTGCACATAATTGTGATTGCAGAGCTTTTCATGTTGTAGATGAGCTCCTTGAAAACACAATAAACAAATATTATAGTAATTTTTTGAAATTTTAAACAATAAACTATGATCTAAATAAAAGTTATGGTTTGAAACATAGCTAATGGCTTGCTGGCATTCCAGGACAGCAAGAGAAGCAGTTCCATAAGAAAATTCCTGTCATTATAGCTGTGCCAGTTTAGGGCTGGGAAGTATGTCCCAGAGTTCAACATTGGAAGCAATGCTGTGTGACAGTAAAAGTAGATAAGGTTTCAACATAACACGGGTTTTGCCACTCCAAGACTCCATCAGCTTTGTTGGGATTTGTCATGATATCTTTTCTATCACAGTGCTGTTTGCAAAGATTTGCAAATACAACTGTGTTCTTGGGGCATTGTAAACAAATAGCTTCTAACAATCTAGTATCTACCATGTTGTATGATAGCGATGAACATTGAAAGAAAATATGAAGTGAAATTCTTCATCTTCTCAATGTTCAGAGATGTTTTATTCCTCCATCCACATGGGTGAGTTCTCCAGCAGACTCTCCTCAGTCATGGGACCCTGCTCTCTTCCCGGGCCCCGGGCACACAAAACCAACCAATCAGGAACAGGTATAGGCACACATGTGACATGGGAGCAGGGGCAGAGGCAACCCGTACATCCAGGGCTCCCCCCACAGGACTTTGGGGAGAGGTATCCCAACATTTCACCCTTTGTTTTTAAATAAAATAAGCATTGGATAACAGCTGGATAAACGTAACAACACCATTTCTAAAGAAAATAAGCCATTTTTTGAGTCTCTAGGTGTCCAAACAGATTTTCTCTGGAGCATCAGAAAGGGAGACAGGACTCTGAGCATGCTTCAGATGAAAACTGAGTCAGGAGAGGGATTTTTCTTTTCTGTACCTGTTGAAATCTTAGAAAATGACAGTTAATTTCTTCCCTCTGTGAGAAACAAGGATGACTCTTGTCTCTTTAATTAAAAATTAAAGAGAATTTTATTCAAAAACAATGAACAGCAAAAACAATTAAAATACAAAAATTTGTTTGGGATCCTCTGGCTCAGTTATCTAGAGGATCATCGGGAACATGGTGATCAGAGAGCTTGGTGCCCGAAACCGGCACAAAACCTCAAAGCAGGAGGACCTTACAGTGCTGGGGTGACTTTAGCTAGTCCAAAGCCAGAATTTAAAATGCTTTCTTTGAGGAAGTTAGGCCTGCAGACCCAGCACCGGGCTCCACCACCAGCTAACCTGAGGTGAGTGGCCCCAGCTGGTCCTGTGCTCTGAGTTTTGTAATGTCTGGGTCCCACCCATGACCACCCACTGTCCAGCCCCATGGTCCTGGATGGTTGGTGGTGTATCACAGTGAGGTAATTTCAGTCCTCCAGTGGCTCGTTGTTGTCTGGGGGAGAGATGTCAATCAGCGCCAATGGCGGGAAAAGTCCTCATTAAAATTCCAGGTTTCCATGGAGCCGAGTTGCAGGATAACGGTTGGGGTTTAAAATTTAGCCCTCGGCAGTTAGAAACTTAGGTTTAAGAGTTGAGCTTAGGAACAGGTTCAAAGCTAAAACTCTCCGCAAAAATATTAAACTACAGTACAAACCTTTTAAAACACCTTTAAAACAGACAAAGCTTATAAAATACAACTCTTACAGTTTAGATATTATTTGAAATCTGAAAAAGGGACAACTTTGGAACTTGTATTAATTAGGGAACTTTATCTGAGCACTGTGTAACTCTTTTAATGAGCTATTAAGAAAATCACCTGAACAATTTTGTACCTGGGCTGATACGGCATACTTAAGATGTAGAATTAAAACCTTTTAATATACAATTAACTGAGGTAATTAATATGCAAAGACCAAACAATTAGGGTTTCTTTTATAACACTTCCCTCCTTTTTATCCTCCTATCGGCATTGCAGAAGGGTTCATGGCAAATGGAAAAGCATGGGTTTGTGAGAGGAACCAGAAAGGGAAATTTGTATTTGGCATATATGGGGAATAAAGGGGGATGGGATAAAAGGGGAAGGTGGGGTAGGGGAAAGGATAGGGATTATGGGGATATTGTCTAGCATATCTACTACCTTTCACAGGAACACCCCCAGGCCCTGTAACACATGCGGCCTGTGGGCCCTTTCTTCCTTGTACAATTTTAAACTCCACCCTTTCTCCTTCTTCTAAGCTTGGAACATCACTTTTGGGGTTATTTTTCACAAAAGCAGATTTACGGACAAAAATACTTTCTCCTGTATCACTCCTCAATAAGAAACCAAAATTTTTATTTACCTTATACCACTTTACAGTTCCAAAAACCTTAGTTGCGATAACTTTTTCCTTTTTCCACCTCGTTGCTGTTCACCATCTGTGTTCTTGCTTTCGCTCACTCTTGCGCTGAAGCTGCTGCAGCCAGGATAGCCGGGGCAGCCAGTGTGTTCCTGCCATCGGGTTTCAACTCCTTGGGATAGCATTTGGGGTTGCGCGGGTCCGACCCAGCCACGTCACTGCATGCTGCCACTCCTGGCTGCTCCGCCGTCGGCCACTGCTGCACCGCCGCTTGGCACTGTGCTCGCTTCTCCTCTAGAGCTCCGCGTGACTGCTGCTGCATGCTTTCCGGGCGTTCGCGCGGCTGCACAGCTGCACCCTGTAAAGCGTTCACGTGTCTGTGGCTTTGTACTGCCGGTGCTGCCACTGCTCCTGCTTTCGGCTGTGTTGCTGTCGGCTGTGTTGCTGCCTCTGGTGCTCATGCCATTCCTTTCTCGCTGCCACGCTGCTTGTGCATCTCCAGCTTGGCTCAGCGCAGCTCACTGTGGTCGCAATCATGACTATCGCTATCACTGCTGCCCTTTACGGCACTGGGCTCGGACTCAGGCTCGGACAATCGTGCACCACATCATGCAGGGCGGTCACCGCGAGTCGTGCCTCTGTCGCCGCCATTCTTGCCGCCACCCTCACTGCTTGCTCTGCTGCTCATGCCTCTGCTCTTGCTGCTTGCGCCTTGCATTTTTCGTCACCTATTTCTACTATCTTTCTTTCTTTAGTCACTGTAAGAATACCTCAGAGACCCTTAGGAATGCACTCTTGCATCCAGCATCTTCGTCGTCGCTCTCTTGCCTGCTGTTGCTTCGGAGTGCACTCCGATACAGGGATGGAGTCTGCTCTACAGCTTGTGCTTTTTAGGGGAGCTGGGCGCCTCCACTGCAGGCACCTCAGCCGCAGGCACCTCTGTGTTACTGGGACTGAGTATATGCTTTAAGAGAGCATCTTCAATTGCAAAAGATGCTAGGATCAATTCTATTACCATTCCACTTCTTGACTGAATCATTATCAATTCATTGATTTCGTTCTAGTTTCGTTCTATTCCCTCTAGTTACAGGAAAGCCAATATCAAAAATTAAGTCTCGAGTGACATAAAAGAAATTTTTGAAAAGCCAGTTAAAAAAGTGTTCTAAGTGTCCTGTGTCCAGTTTTGCATTTTGTTGCGCTAGTATTTCTTTCACTTCCAAGTAATTTTTTCTGTGGCTCAGATAGCCACAACTCCTCTGATTTCTCCATCTGGTCAGAAAGTACAGCCAAAAACAAGATGATAAGAAAAGTTCAGTTACTCACAGTTCATGTCACTGTACTCCGGACCTTTAGAAATCGTTTTCAGGGGTCGAATGTCCGCATTCTCCACCATCTGTTGTAATGGGGAATACTTACAACATGCATAAGATAGCGATGAATGTTGGAAGGAAATATGAAGTGAAATTCTTCTCAATGTTCAGAGATGTTTTATTCCTCCAGCCACTTGGCTGGAGTTCTCCAGCAGACTCTCCTCAGTCACAGGATCCCGTTCTCTTCCCAGGCCCCGGGCACACAAAATCAACCAATCAGGAACAGGTATAGGCACACATGTGACATGGGAGCAGGGGCAGAGGCAACCTGTACATCCAGGGCTCCCCCCACAGGACTTTGGGTAAGGTATCCCAACACTATCAGAAGATTTTGTAGTAGTTTTTTTTTTTTTCTTCTGCTCTTTCTTTGCTTTTGGCTCTGTTTGCCTCTGTGGGATAAGATAATAGTCTTGAAAGGTGGTTGGAGTGGTAATACACTTTCATCCAGTTCCCCAAACATATTTCACTTCAGTTTTTCTAGATGCTGTTGTTGAGGATTATTGACTCACGAGAAAATGCCTGCAGTGAGCCCAAGAATGAGTGAAACTTGCTTAGGTGTTATGAGAAGTCAAAGCATATTATTAAAATACTAGAAGTGAGCCTGTCTCTCATCCTGAGAAAGAAAACGTTTAGGTGCCTGAAAGTGAATTTCGAGTGTCTGAAGGAGAAGCAGCAACTGTGTACTCTCACACCAAATCCAGAGCTGGTGGCTGGTGGGAGGTCTGAGGTCCCCACAGAGTGTTGGCATTTCCCAAGGTCATGGTTGCTTTTTGAGCATATGCTTTCAGAGGGACAAAATGTTTTGCCATCCACTTTCTTTTTCTCAATGGCAAGGCTGAGCAGGATGCTACAAGGTGATTATGAGCCAAGCAAAAACCATTTTTTATAGGAAGATTCTCAGAGAGCTTTTGTCCTGTTGGTTTGATGTGAGATGAAATTTTGAAGAGGAGCCTAGAATCTCTCTGTTTTCAGCACCTAATAATAAGATATTCACAATACAAATAATACCCCTGTAACAGTCTTGAATGCACATCCTAGCCTCCAGCTGTGTCTGTACTCCCTGCTTACTTAGGGATTTGTCTTTTGCACAGGGGGGGAATTGAGTTGGCAGCTGCAGAAGGGAGGGAGCTGATGAGTAGATGTATGGCTTTCCATTAGCGTAACTGATGGTTCAAGTAGCCATCAATATTTGGAACAAAATCAGCCCTGAAAAATTGATCTTGGACTTTGCCAGTAGTGTCAATAACTGGAAATCCTAAGGCAAACTTTTTTTAGCAGTTCAGCAATTGAAGCAATTGTTTGTGAATCATTTAGTCAATGCAGACACAGCTGCCTCAGTGTGATGGACTGCAGCAGCTTCTATGCCAGGCACTTCCAATTTCTCACTGTCATTCAGTGTCTAATTCATCCTGTCAGATGAGCTTGACTCATGGCCATTGTTCCCCTGTTTGTAAAATGGATGTGATCATCATCTGCTGGTTGTAGTATCTGTCTGCCTCACTTGAGCTATTGTGCAGGTCAGTTCTTCTCCAGGCTGTGCGCCACAGCTGAGTCGAAAACAACAGAGCTGACAACGACAGGCTCCCACTTGGGTAGCCTTGAGAGGGACTTTGTGTGTGATTACTCCCAGCCCTCAGAAATTTGGATATAATAATGGTATCATGATGGGAGTTTGGTGTCCTCTGTCAGCCTGGCAGGCCCAGATATGCCTGGACCATGGCCTCTCCTGAGTTCCATGCCAGTCCTGGTGGCACTCCTCCACTTCCAGAGCTCAGGTCCTTTGTTCCCCTCTGTGCATCATTTATCTCTTTCCAAGGGCAGGAGCTGTCTGCAAGTGACACTGAGTGGGTCAGCAGCAGGGCATGGACAGGAGTTGTGCAGGATTGGCACTGTCCAGGGCAAAGGAGTGGTTGGGGCACAGCTTCCCCAGAACCATCCCCTGCCACTGCTGCCTGAGCTCCAGGTCTCTACAGCTTCCCCACACCATCCTGTGGGGATGGAGAGAACAGCGGGAACAAGGGGAGCTGTGCTTGAAAACCAATGCCCAGGTTTTAAAAGGTCTTCTGTCACTAAGATGCTCAGTACTGTAACACTCTCTCATGATCAGTGATGACATGGTATTACAGTATTCTCAGCTGCTGTCATCCATGGCTCACTGCAAGGCACATGGACACCAGACTCCTCCCTCAGGCTACTAAAATCCAGCTCCTTTTTGTAAAGTTTCTTCATTCCTATGTAATGAAAATTACCATGTCATGTGATAGTGTCTGCCCAGAATAGGAAGGTGCTTCACCTGTCTCTCTTCTGGTTAAAGGAGGTGGCTTAATGGAGTAGTGTAAGTGTAGTTTGGAAACAAAAATCAGACTACTTCTATGTTGAAGATTTAGTAGGTGTCATAAAATAATACTGTTTTCAGTAAAATGAACATGAAAAGAAAAACAATTCAGTGTGACTGACATAGGCTTTCTATACTGTCCCAGTAAGTGTCTTGGTTTGAAAGACAGGTATCTGCTAAGGAAAGCAGGAGCCCCCTTGGAATGGAAGATACAACCCCCCTTCCCTCCGAATTATTGTAATTTTGAAATCAAGGGGCTTTTCAGGCAAAGATACGGAAAATAGGAATAACAGTTCTTTACTAATATATATATAACAAGAGAAGAGGGGGGGAAAAAAAGAACAAAACTGATTTTGAACTGACAGATTCAGATACAACCTGACCCTGTTAGTCAGGGTAGCAGTAGCAGTCTGATAAAGTGGTGGCTGCAGTCCTCCTGGAGTGAACAGATGTGGTTCTGCTGAAGTGTCAATCCTGTGTAGAAAGATCTGGTCTTCCTCAGAAGGTCCAGTGGTAGGTATGTAGCTCTTGTCCTCTGGAAAATCCAGTGGGAAAGGCTGCTTATGGTCTTCAAAATCGTAGTTATATGCAAGATGGAATGCTTGGTTTCTCCCTCTGTGTGGAGCATCTCACAATGGAATGATCAGTCATGATATAAGGCACTGATGGGCCATTAACAGGCAGTCTTGAGGGAGGAGGCAGTGTGCACTGCCCCACCTGGGTTTAACCGCTCATGAAGATGGTAATAGAATACATGCTTGTGGGCATATCTTACATTGTAACCTAGCACAGTAAGTCATTCTAATGGACAAAGTAAATCACAGAATTAAATTTTGTGTTCACATTAGTCTTACCATCTGCTCAAGTAATTACTCTTTAAACTGGAAAATTTATTTTAAAACATTATTTTACAAGATTCAAAATCCATGTTTGTCCCAGAGCTAAGGTTGCAACATTTTGTTTATTTTTGATGTCCTGAATTTAGTGTTATAGGAATAGGGTGGCAGCAAGTTTCATCAGCTATCTCAAGGTGGCCTTTGAGAGATGTATTAAAGAGCAGAACCCTACTGCATCATCGTTGACAGAAGCACTGAAGCGGTGGCACCTCTAATGCTTGTGAGGTAGTAAAGGTCCTTACTGAGCCTGCTGCATGGTTACATTGTACTTCTGTGGTATGAAGCTTCATCACATAAAGTTGGGAGAAATGAAACATTCAAAAGACTTTGCTGAGGGGTCTAAAGCTCTGGTGTATAGAAAATTAGATGTCCTTCATCACTGATGTTACCTGGAAATAAATGAGCCTCTGGAGTGGAATAAAGGATTTAGCAACAAAGTGGTGATTCATGTCCTTGACTTGCCACATGGGAGAGATGTGGGTGTGAAGTAGTGACAGTTGGGGGTCCTTAATGAACTGCAGAGAAGACAGTCTTAATAAAAGCTGTTGTGTCATCAGCTGCCATGTGTGTACTCGTGCTCATTTGCACTCTATTACAGTCTCCTATTATGAAATATTTAGCTCTGTGGTACCTGCTTATTATTGGTGCCTTATTAGCAATTATTGCTTTATTGTCTTTATTGCAGTTGCTTACTTGAATGTGCCCTTGTGCAGCAAGTTTCCTCAAAGTCCTTGCAAACAGTATGTTGTTCCTACAAAAACAGATGTCAGTGAAAGGTGTGGGGGATCAAGAACTGACTTGTAGAAGAGTTTTTCTTGGAAGAGACCTTTAAAGGTCATCTAGTCCAACTCCCCCTGCAATGAGCAAGGACATCTTCAACAAGATCAGCTTAGTCAGAGCCCTGTCCAGCCTGACCTTGAATGCTGCCAGGTACAGAACACCTACCACCACTGTTATAAAAAATTTCTTCTTTATATCTTATGTAAATTTACTTTCCATCAGTTTAAAACCATGTCCCCCTGTCCTATCGCAAAAGGCTCTGATAACAAGTTTAGCCCATCTTTCTTATAGGCCCCCTTTAAGTATTGAAAGTAAGGTCTTCTTGGACCTTTCTCTTCTCCAGGCTGAACAGCCCCAGATGTCTCAGCTTGTCTTCATAGCAGAGGTACTTCAGCCTTCTGATCAACTCTGTGGCCCTCTGGACTCCTTCCACTAAGTCCATGTCTTTCCTGCTCTGAGAGTAGAAGAACTTTTATGTGAGAAGGGAATAGGAATAATGAAGTGCACTCAATTTCTGAGCTTATTTTTAACACTGAGTTGAACAGTCTGTCCTATACATCTGATGGAGCTGAAAGGTACTTTGATTGTTCTCACCTTGCTTCAAGACAAAAAACTCCACAGTATAGATAATACTGTGTAGCTCTAGGTGCTGGTAGCTTGTAAAATCATTTGCCTGCAGATGTCTATTACTGCTTTTTAACAAAGAACTACTTCAGTGTTATGATGAAGTTATTTATGTCAAAAAATCAAATGTTTCTTCAGATTTCATGTGTTATAGTAAACCCAATTTAATACAGGGACAGCTGTGGAGATTTAGGATTTAAGAGTTGTGATGAGCTTTGGCACTGACCATTTAAGAGGAAAGAGAAATTACAAAGACATTCCTTCCTGTGTATCTCTTGTCAGTTGATTTATGGCAGCATGTTGAGTTGAAGAGAATTGTTTTGTGCTTCCTTCCAAAGTGGTTGGGAAGAGCCAAGGAATGTACATAGCACAGACCTGTGATCTTTTATGTAGTGGAAATGTGGGTAGGAAACAATACTGAACAATTTTGGTTGATGTTTCAAAAAATGCCTTAGCTGCAGTGCTTATCATGGGGTTTTGCCTATTCCAAGCCTTAATGTTTTTATTTATCGTAAGAAAACAGAATCTCATAACAGTGAAGTCTTACTTTAATAGCATTGAAAATAGGTCCATAGATAATTTTTGTGTTGAAATTTCCTTGCAGATGAATTACTTCAGAAAGAACAAAACTACTCAGATGATGTTTTGGCCAATATGATCAGCGAACCCAGAATCAGCTATGGAAATGATGCTCTTATGCCTTCATTGACGGAAACGAAGACTACCGTTGAACTTCTTCCAGTGGATGGAGACTTCAGCCTAGATGACCTTCAGCCATGGCATCCCTTTGGAGTTGATTCTGTTCCAGCCAATACTGAAAATGAAGGTAAGTACAATAGGGGGAGAAACCACAGAACTTTCTGAGCTTCATGGTTTCTCTTCATGTTGTTCCCTGAAAATTGATATTTTTTTAATGTAAGTGGGATAGAGGTTCTGAAGTGTACATTTGGAACTGGTCTGCCATGTCAGTTGTGTCTCTTTGATGGAACAAAAAGTCCTGACTAAAATCTGTAATTTAGACACACAGTAAATTTCATAGTTGAGCTTACTTGCCTTCAGAAACAAACTATAATAAATTCTAGGAGATTATGAGTAACAGTCTTATAAGATACATGACAATGACCAAAGGGAGATAGGTAAGTTGTTAGATTTGTGCTATGATGAAATGAGTGTTTTATTTAAGATAGAGCTTTTTATTTTCTGGCATGAAAATGATTACATAATCCAGCATAATCCTAGCAGGCAGATGATGTTATTTTACTCCATACACTGGTTTTCTGGAATGTACTGCGGGAATGTTCCCACATGATCATCAGTACAACTTGGCTAGTGGAAAGATTTTTCTTGAAGAGTATTTTATGTTGCTCATTGACTACTTCATTGAAGTGACTGTATGCTATTTGAATGATCCATGTAGAATCTGGAATTGGTAGTTCACTTAGGTGCTGGAGCCAATAAATCAGAAACCTGAGGGACTTGGGTCATGTCATGTAGGTTCCTGCTCTTGCCTTTGTTTTCCTTTATCAGTTTAACTGCAATGTTACCAGTGCTAAGTTAATCACATCAGTGAAAGTTTGATGCTGCAAAGCCACAGGACATACAGAGCCTGGAACTGCAGAAGTCTTCTCAGGCAAATCTGTGATTTGTAGCTGAACTGCACGGACATTAGCACCCTCCTCAAGTCTTCTGAAACCACTGGCTTGGGCTGTACCTGCTCTCAGAGTGAGTTCTGAGATCATCCTTACGCAGTTACTCTCACTCCAGCACAGTGTGTGAGTGACTGAGCAACTGGGCATGTGGGACATAAACATGGATTTGCCAGGTCTGGTGTTGGTGCCAAGGGAAATCAGTGGAGTCAGAAATAGTTTGCAATCAAAGTTTATCCGAAGGAGTCAGAGAAGCCTAGGATCAGGCAAAAGAAAAGACCTGCACAAAGGTCAGTGAGGCATATGTTTAGCCGATTTGAGGGGAGGCTGGTCAGGAGTAGGGCTAAAATCAGAGTACCAGGGAGTCATCACTGCAAGTTAGGGACCAAGTAAAAGAGCAGAGCCACAGCAAACTCAACGGACCAGCCAGCAGGAAGAACCAGAAGGCAGGAGACGGTGACAAGGGCTCCAGCTGTGTCTGAAGGGCACTTGTAGCCAAGTGGCATGCCATACAGTGAGAGCAGCTGGCTGGAGCATGTTAGGCACTGACAAGTGGCACAAATGGCTCACAGGCTGGCAGGCTGAACCTTGTTTTCCTGGGGAAGGAGCTGCAGCTTGCTCTTAACTCTAGCGCACATATCAAGGCTGTCTGCCAGGGGCAGGTCACCGGCTCGCTCATGTTGTCTGTCCTGCAGGAATTTTTGGTTGCAGCTCTTGCTCCAGTTTTTTCCATAGCTAAGGCATCCAAGGCATCAGTTTCTATACCTGCTGCCTGCTTTCATGAAACATGGGGGGGTTTAATTTTTTTTTATGTCTATCCTCATAGCTTTCAAAATATATTGATTTTAGTCACCAGGTTTAGAAGTTATTAGGTAGACAGATGTGCCCAGACATACCCATAGTTTAATCACACAAGCATATTTTTTCCTTCAGAAACCTGTCTAAGCTCAGAATCAAATTATGAAGGGTACTTCAAAGTGACACTTGAATTCTCACTGGGAACTATACTGAGCATGGTTCTCCTTTTCAAATGTATGGCAGCAAATAAGAAACAGAAACTCTCCTGCCTGGAATAACACACTGTTTGATTATTAGTCCTGTTGTGTTTTAACGCAGTACATGGTTCATTGCATCACAATGCCTTCAAGTTGCAGGGGTTTAGTTTTGGATTTTTATACCAGGATTATATTATGTTTGTCATGAACTTATTGCAGCAGTCAGTTTTGTTAGGACAACCATTGTAATTGTTCAAGTATACACAGTTAGAAGTGGAAATCGTTTAGTGACTTAAACCTCTTCAGGTCATGGACTCTTCAGGTCCTTCTTGTTTCCTGTTTGACTTCTCTGTCATATACCCAAACCACAGTGTTCTTAATGTCATCATGCCTACAATACCTACTTTCTTTAGAGACCCTTTCTATATCTTTTCCCATAGCATCAAAGGGGAATTTCACAGCTTTGTTTTTTCCTTTGTGTTTTTCTCCCATTTCGTTGTTCCAGAATCCCTGGACTGACTGTGCCATTTGTCTTCACTTCCCTTGCCTGTTTTCTTCTTTGATAGTGGTCATACTTCCGGCTTTGTCCACATCGCTTCCAAAAACGTGTTTCTGTCTTCTTCTAGTGTAGTTTGGAAGTAGCAAGAAGTTAATAACAATTTACCTCATTTATTCCTCCTCTTTTTTCTTTCCCTTTGATGAATTGATGAAGTAAAATACTACAACCTCTCCCTAAAATTTGTTATTATTAATTCCCATCCCTGTTTCCTTCCATGACCATGATCTAATCCCAGGTTTCACTCAAAGATATTAATATTGTATTGGATTGGTATGTTGCCATTTAATCCTAAGGTTTCATAACTCCATTTGAAATTTTTCCAATCTAAACTGCATGTTTTAAAGAATTAAGTTTTACGCAAATAGTTTATTTTCCTAGAATTGCTACTAAGTAAAAGACAGTGAAAAAATTAATAGATTTTGAAAGTCTAGCATAGATCAGTATTTAATGCAAGTATTTCGTTCCTTGTTTTGCCCTGAGGTAGTTTCCCCGGAAATGTCCACAGAAGTTAATCCGAAGTAACAGGTAATACACTACACTACTTGCATGGCTGAATGGATGTCCAGCACGCTGTGACAAAAATTAGGTTGACAAAAAAACACCTCATGAGGACTGTACAGAGGCACCATGAAAAATGTCAGGAAACTGTATTTCAGCAATGCAAAATGCATCTTCAGAGGTAACCCCCAACAAACCCCAACACCTGTGAAGGTCTGACACTGCCAAGCTCTCTGGGCATTTTGCCAGTGACGATTTGGTGGTTTACACTTCGTATTTTAGCTTGCAGGCTACAGGGAGCCTTAACGCATAAATCTAGTATTCATCTAAACTGAGATTCCTGTAAATGTACTGGTGTTATCCTTATGATTTGTCCATTTGCTCCTTTCAACAATGTTCTTGATACGTGAGCATCAGATAGCACACCTCACCTACTGGTTTGTACCAGTTTTTGATGTACTTTTCTTTTACTTTTGAAAAGAGAAGTAAGTAGTAGATAAAAGTGGGAATGTGTGACCTCTATGAAGCCTGAGTAGTCAGTGTAAATAAACATCTACTAGTTTAGTTTGAGGAGTCTATTTGGACACTGCATTTTCAGTCTTATTTCTGTGCACGTGGAAGTATTTTCAAGAGAAATATTCTGAAGCATTGTCTCAGTTTGAAAGACAGATGTCTGCTAAGGAAGGCAGGAGCCTCCCTTGGAATGGAAAATGTGACCCCCTTTCTCTGAATTATTATAATTTAAGGGGCTTTCAGGCAAAGATATGAGAAAAGGAATAACATCAGTTTACTAGTAGGTATATGGATAACAAGGCAAACAAACAACAACTCTGACAACCGACAGAACCAGAACCCAGTGCCAGCCTCTCTCAGCCGCAGGCACTTTCCCCTTCGGTGCAGTTCCGCTCACAGCCGGCAGGGGGCGGGCCGGGCAGGGCGGCTGCGATGGTTCCCCGCGCCTGCAGGGGGCGCTGTGGCGCAAGCTCAGCCGTCTCTTTCACATGGTAATGGTGGCTCAGGTGGCGGAAGGGATGGAAAAGACGCTTCCTTTACAAATCCCTGGGGCAGCCGATCCCAGTGCCCCCCTGAACAGCAAAAGGAGCTGTAGCAAGGACCTTGGAGTAGCAAGCTGGGAAGGCAGAAATGAGCAAAATCCTGAGGTGGTAGACGAGATATATCAGAAACTCTGCATCTGTAGCTGGAACTGCAGGGCATCCCAGCAGGCAGGGGATGTGGGGGCTGCAGTGTAGCAAAAGACTCGGAGCAGTGACAGAGGAACAGTGGGGGCTGGGAGGTGACTGCCTGGCTCCTGAACATGGCCGAGAGAGAGGTTCCCCTGGAAGGAGAGGGGACTTGGGGATCCAGGAGTTTCCTTTGAGGCACCTGAGCAGATGGTAAAAGTCCTTTTTTAGTGAGGTTAGAAGTTAATGAGGTCCCAGTTCAGTGGCTGCTCTCACGAGCAAAGGCTCACCCATGGCAGAAGAAGCAGGACTAGGCTGGGATCTGATGGCAGCAGTGAATTTCCACACACACCCTCCACCCCAGGCAGCAGCTCCGATCCTCCTCCTCTGAAGCTGAGAGCAAGAGAGCTAGCAGCTGCCCCAGCCCCTTATTTTTCCAACCCAACTCTCAGGTATCTCTGTCCCTCTGAGAGATAACCTCACGTAACAGAAGTGCGGCCAGATGCCCTCCTCTCCTGAGTTTGGTCAATTCTTAAGTGCCTGGTTATTGTTCTTTAGCAACAAAAATGGGGGAAATTCTGTAAGAGAAAAGAAAAACAAAAGGAAAAACCCTAACCTCCAACAAGCATCAAAATGAATGCACTTTTTTGGTAATAACACGCACTACATATTTGAGTTTTAATTGTTGATAAATGCTGTAGTAGGCTTAAATTTCTTCCCTCTTCATTAGCTGTTGTGATGATGTGGTCCAGTGAGGGCAAGCAGTGAGAAAACCCACAGACAGGATTTTCAGAGTTAACTGCTGTTTGTGTATGCATCTGTACTGGGGCAGAGCAGGCAGGTTTTAAAATGCTACTGAAATTCAAAAGGTGGTATGTTGCGGTGGACCCCTCTGGGCCCCCCCCAGCCGGGTCCCTGTCATGTGACTGAGTCAGGTCTGTCTAATGTTCAAGCAGCCTGGGCTCTCATCTGGTTGGTTGTTTATCCCAGCTCCGCCCCTCGTATCCCCTTACCCCACTGTCTGTGACAAAACTAGGTGGATGAGAAGCTCCACCCTCTTACCTCACCGACTTTTGCCCAGGTCGGGTGCTCTGTCCCCCCCAGGATAGAGGGAATAAATGACTTAACATCCTAAAGGAGGTTTGAGCTATATTTCTCTTCTCAACTTCTGCTTCTGGTGAGTAGCTGTGGACTAACACTGGCTTAAGTGGAGCTGCACAGTCGAGGAATATTTAGGCTGTTTGTAAATGGTTTAAGATATTCCAAGACATAAAGAGGCAAGCTCACCATAAAATTAAGCAGTGGACAAGCTAATCAACTAGCAGAGTGGTAGCTCAGGGCTCTCCAGAAACCAGCCTTTCTTTGTGTCGTGCTGCCTGGCATCACAATCTGCTTTGGAAGACCCTTGGCTCTTATAATTTTCCTCCAGTTTTTGCCCTGAAGCTGGTTTTTGACCTTGACCAGGTCTTTTAGCTTCTGTGTCAGTTATGAAATGTGCCAGTGGCCCAGCCTTTCCCCCCTGTAAAGTGCTTCCAAAATTATAGATGACAAGAATTACTCATTAGTAATACTTTCACCTAACCACAAATACTTCATTACTCTGAGGTCAGATCCATGCTACTCTACAACAGAAACCTCTTTCATCCTTACCCCCTTCACCTACTCCCATTTCTGTTGCTATGCACAGTCTTCTCTCTCAGTTCTCCATAGCTGTGGACATGTAGGATTACAGAGAGGAGGGAAATAAAACCACTCAGCCTTCTAAGGGGGATGCGGGGGCCAGGGTAACAGAGGAGGGGTCTGCAAGAGCAGTTTTGATACTGTTTGCTCATGGTTATTTCTTCTCTTGGGTCATTGCCACTGAAAATTAGTGCTGACCTGCCTGAGGATTGATGCTGACAATATTGAAAACCTATCAGAAGACATAAATGAGAAAATACTCAAAACTGTAGCTCAAAGTTAAGGATGGAAACTGTATTTTGTATAGAACTTTGTAAGGAAAACAATTACATGGTCTGCTAGTGCTACTCTGAATTCTGCAGCACCAGACCAGCAAGCTCTGTGAAAGTCGGCAAAAGTGAGTAAGATGTGCTGATGTGCTTTTAGTCTGCAGCTACTCTAAAGCTGAATTGCTGCGGTTTTTTTCAGAGGCAGGAGCTCATGCAGTTATCTCCTGTGTGCAAAGGACATGAGAATCGCTTAGGCTCTCACTTATAAGCGTGGTAGGTTGTTTGTCAAACCCACAGGAACACTAAGCCAGTGACACACACTTTCTGAAAAGATCGGCAATTCCATTGCTCAAATCAACAGTACCATCAGGTTTGTGTGATTTTCCAATGAGCAGTTTTCCTTGGTTGAAAACTGTGGGTCTCTCAGTGTGTTACTGTTGCTCACTTACTGCTGATAAAGGCTCATACCTGAATCCAGAAATTCAAATTAATGAGAATACTGTTGAAAATTCTCAATTTTAAGGAACAGTGCAGCATTTCATTTCTGAATTTAAGTTGACACCATCCAAGATTGGGTAGATAAGGCAACACAATAGGAGCAAAACAGAGAAACAACTAAAAAAGAGAAGTAAAAATCTGAATGTTTTAATAAAACATTTCCGGTATGTTTGAACTTAACTGAGACAGTAGGCAGTGACTAAAATAGCTCTTAAGTTTTGCAAATTCTGGTTTTTTATTAGTGCCAGTGAGCTCCATCAACCTTATGTTTCACCTGATAATACCTTATTAGGGTAATAAAAAGAGTTTTGTGAATATGACACACAGTTGGATAGAAATTTATGTTTCTTCTTTGTTTCCCTTTCAAAAACTGAAAGACAAATATGGTGTTCACAAATCAGAACATATAGGAATGAAATACTGATTGTATTTTTAAAATGCACTTTACTTTTTTTGAACATTATAGCTGATGCTGTAAAGGATCCCAGTTGAAAGGAAAAAGGAGGTATTCAGTAGGCTTTTAAGTCAATATTGATAAAGAGCAGCTGCAGGAATTTGTGTCCATTCTGACTGCCAGTTCTGATCAGACAATGGGAAGAAGTTTGCATGAAATGAATATGGTTTTGTTAAATTGACAGAAATTCTTTAGTCGTAATGGTTTCTCACTTGAAGATGTAACCAGAATATGATGCAAAAGTGATGCCTCAGCTCTGAAGCTTTCCTTGTGAAGTCACACCTATCCCTTCGTTTTACTTTCAGGATTAACTGAAGGCAGATATATTTTAGCTGTTGCTTTGGTAACTGTTTATGCAGTATGTCTCTCCTGCAGTATGTCTCTCCTGCACTGTCCCAACAGAAGAGCACTTGACTTTATAATTTTGGGGGATTTTGTTTATTTTTGTTTGCTCTTTTGTTTCTTTTCTGCATATGCCTAGTTGAGCCCGTTGATGCCCGCCCAGCTGCAGACAGAGGACTCACCACACGACCAGGTATAAGACTTGCATGGCTTTTACCAAACCTGTATTTTTCTGGCATGCATGTGATCTGCTGAAGCTTATATGATTTACCTTTGCTTTGGTGTACCCCTCTTATAAAATTTAATGCTACTCCATGAACGAGGGAAGCATCATTCACTCACAAATTCCTCCTGTGAGACTACTGTCCATATTGAGGGAGTTTGGTATGTGTGCTTGCAGCAGGAGTGAATCCCATACCCAGAACTGTATCAAAGGTGTCATCCCTTCCAGCAATAACACTTTGGCGGGGGCAGGAGATGGTAAACTTGGTACCCCTTAGTACAGATGCTGGTTCTAATGTGGGAATGTGTGATAGAAATGTCGAATGCTCTATGTAGAGTGAGCAGGGCTAATAAAGAATTAATGCATACAACTTCAGGACTGCAGGGGGCATTGATATTTTTTGCTGTGGTACTTACCTTACTTACCTCCAAATACTTAAAAATCAGTATTATCCTTCTGGCTTCTCTGAGTATGCCTGAGGACCCAGCTATTCATTCCATTCTAGGACAGAGCAGGGTGATTGTTTCTCCTCTGTAGGTACCACTCTCTCTGTATTGATTTCAGAATAATAGCAGATCACTAGGTTGCAAATGTTTGGAAAAGTTAAAACGGGACAATTCCAGTTTCCAAAAGAAAAAAAGATTTTAGCTTCCATACTAACTTTTTTTTGCTTTTGGTGTTGTTTTTCATCTGTTTTTTGTTCAGAATTATTTGAAACTGTTGATTGCATTGAGAGGAAACAGCCTTTTATTTCAGAAGAGGTTACTCTACAACTCTTTGACATAGTGAGAATATATTTAAGGTCAGGATTATTTCAATATCACATCATAAGTGTGTTTTCTTTCTTCAGATCAAACTGCTCGATCTGTATACTTTTTCCCTTCATCTTACCTTCCAAACATCCATTAGATAGCATTACAGACAGCATGTTCCTAGTGGTTTTCAATCTTTCTGGTAAGTCACCCATGTTTAGCAGCTACAGAATTTGCTGCAGTGGGAGGTAAAATAAGGTCATATTTTGCAGCAGTTGGGATATGTGTCAGAACTGGCCAGGTAGTGTGCTCCTAGCACTGTTTTAGGAGTCTGACATCTTTACTTGTGTTTAGAGTCTTAATTCAGTCCATGAAGAGAGTCCTAAACAGGTACAGAGCTACAATACCAAAAATCTTGGGATCAGGGAAGAATCCCTCTAGTACTGCATTCTCTGCCTTCTTTCCCAAGAGCAGTAGAATATCACAGATGAAACATACATATGTTTGATTCAAATTTTGTAATGTTAATTCAGTCTAGCCATTTTCTTATAATATTAAAATCTATGATTATTTACAATTTTAATTTCAGTCATCTTGAAAAACTCTTGTTATGAGGCCCATATTTATTACTCAAGGTTATTCCTTCCTCCCTTCTGCTCCCTCACACATAGACACATGTCTTAGAAATCCTCAGTCTCTCTTCTCTGGAGAAAGGATTTTCTCACACTGTCACACTCTAGTTTCAAAGTGAAATTATATGTTTTAGTCAAATGTATTAGAGCGCTTTGTTGGTTGGGGTGATACAAGTAGTACTAAAAGTAAGCCTAGAATAAGTCATGAGTGATCTTGGTGAATGTGTGCAATAGACTACTAAGGACAGGTAAAAAATATTTCAGCACGTGACCATTATGGCTTGAAATTTTCAGCAGATGCTGTAACTTTTGCACTGTGAAAATTGCATGGGATATTTTCTCTGATAAAGTGCAAAAGTAGTGCTTAACTTCCCTATGTCTTTAATCACCATTTCCAGATCTAGAAAAATTTTTTCTTCCTGATGCAGATTCTGTCTATAAATGTCCATGTGGTTATTCATCATCCTTGAAAAGCAATTTATGTTTGACAAAATTTCAATTTAACAGAGAAATTGTTCCAATCTGAGTATCTTCATGAACTAGGAACAGTGGAAAGCAAATGAATGCTTGTTTAAACCGCCAAGTACAAAAGGGATTCTGATAGTTTGAAAATGTGTGCTTTAAAATGGTTTTATTTTACTTGCTAATTACAAATAAAATTTCTATATTAGAGGTTCAAAAAAGAAAATAAATATGCTTTGTACAGTAACTGTGCTTTCAGGATAGTCTCTTTTTACAGTTTGTGGCTATTATTGAAAAAAAAAATTCAAAAACAGTAGATTAATCTAGAGTGAAAAGGTATTAATGAAAGACCTGCAGATTAATGCATCCAGCTACTTGTAATTTTTTGTTTTAATTGCCCAGCTTCTTGTCGCTTTCCTGAAAGATTGCCCTTTCCCTGGGCTTGGTGGTTCTATTTGCTTGGCTCAAGTGACCTGCTTCTTCCGGGTGAAAATATTGGTGTCCTGTCAAACTGCAACACTCCAAGCCTGAATAAGAACAAGTGAATGTTTTGTATCTGTTGGAATTTCTTGAAGAAAATTAGCTCTGAAAGGACTAAAAGGAACATGCATGTGCCCTTTTTTCTTTTTTTTGGTTTTTCAGTAGTTTTTGCTCACACAATGTTTTTATAATGATCAGTAGGTTTTTCTTACAGGCAGATCAAAATCATGCATATCACCTTTATCACTTTCTTACAAGTGAGATAGTTTGGTCCGAGTACAGAATAGAGTCACAGACTTACAGAATATTGGGTTAAAAGTGGACCTCAAGGATCATCTGGTCCAACAAGTATTTAGGTGGTGGTAGTATTTGTGATACCTAGAATCTTTATCCTTCACCACATCATTCTCTTTCAAGAAATGAAGTCTGTGAGTCAAGTCAGAAAATGTAAGGAGTTGTCCAGTCCACAGAGCAGAAAAGTTTATGAGGAAAGGACAAAGCATTTGTTGAAATTTATGCCAGTTGTCTAAACCCTCACCTCTGTTGTGCTCCACCTTGGCTGTCCACGGTTAAAGTTTGAATTGGAATCTGATCTGCGCAGCCCTAGGGAAAGAATATTGTCTGGACAAACCCCATTTTCTAGTATGGATAAAACAACTGTGTAATTCACATGGGTGTTAAGAAAAGGACTCTAGTGCCTCAACTTACTGTCCTTCCCCTTCTTAATTCACAAATGGGCAAGCACAAATAAGAATTATGCCTAAAACTGTTTCTGATCATCTCCTTCCTAAAAAGGAAGTAAATGAGATGTTAAAAGGTCAAAGGGAAAAAAAATACCTAGATGTACTAAGTAGACATCATTGAGCTATTTTTTAATACAGCACAAACTTATAACAGATTTACGACATATTTCTTGCTATTTATAAATTGCTTTATACAGGGAGATGTTAGCTGCTAGAAGGCTTCGGTTCAGCCTGACAACTTCCATAGGAAGAACTTGGTCTCAAACTGAGACAAAAAAAATACCTCTTTCCATTATGACCTCACTGTAACAACTTTTTCAGTAGTGTTTCCTTCTCTCTCCTGTGCTCTAGCAGTCACTTTTTCATGAACACTTAATTTCTTGCAAGTGAATTTTGAGTATCTGTTCATTAGTAACTTTTTCCCTGTGTGTGTGTGCATGTACATATAGAGACAAATACACACATAAAAATGCATATAAAAACATCTCTAGATACGAACGAGCTCGTTTCACATTAATTCAGCAGGTCTAATCTGTGGAAATTGAGTGAAGATTAGAAAACGTGACATTGGAAGGGATGTTGCTTAGTATTAGCATATTTTCTGTAATTCTGGGTTATAAACAACAAATGCTCTGTTCAGTGCAGATCATATTTTCATCTGTTGCAGAGTTGCAGATGTAAGTATACACTCATAGCTGTAATAACATCACTTACAAGATGCCCATAATTCACAATGCAAGGATTTTATGCTATTAAGTATGCTATTAAGTATGTTACTTGCTTCCATATAGTTTGGACTTATTGGTGGTTTTTTGCATTATTCCAATTCTTTGTCAGTTGATCATTTTTGCAAACATTTCATTATTTTGGGGAAACATTGCACATAAAGCTGCTTCTGAGTCTTTGGCCCTTCTGCTAATAAATCATGACATGTCTGTCTTCATTACATTTCATAAAAACAGAGGGGTTTATTTCCTCATGGTTGCAGAGGCTCTGTAAGCCTAATGGCTGTTCTGCAGAAACATTAGCACGTATGCTGCAGTCTATATGAGGTGAAAGGCATAGAGCAACTTAATTATTTATGATTTTCTTGCCAGAAACTGCCAACATATTTTTTTCCTGTCTTTGTGATGTTCGATACTAACATTACAAACAAGCTGTCTTTAAACAGTTGCTTTAAACAAACTGTCTGCAGCTACCAAATAAAAATCATTAATGGATTCTTTTCCATTCGATTGTTTTGGTTTGTTTTGTAAATGAGATAGTTACTGTCTGCGAATGCAATTATAGGTGCATATGCACAGCATCTGGATTGACATACCAGAAAGATTATCAAACCAGATTTTTCTTGTTCTGATTATTCATTTTTATGCATGTATTCTGAGAAAGAATTATTTTATACTCCGTTCTAATGAGCTTCTTTTGTAAAAAAGATAACACTTGTATTGCACTTATTTTCTGTTTTCTTCAATTTGAGTCATCCATGAAGTAAAAGTGAAACCATTTCACTGACACCTTAGGAGAGACCAGAAAGTTTTAGTTCTGTGCAGTCCTACAAGTGCATGTCCCTCAAAGATATTTGAGTTGTCCTTACAAAAATGAGCATACAATCTTCATTTTAATCTTCAGGAGTGTAAAATATTCATCCTTCTTTCATTTAAAAATTAAATGACCTGCACAATGTCACAGAGTCATATGGAAGTATTAGTTGAACTTTGAGTTAGAACAGGCAGCTCTCTACCCTGGGGAATTGTTCAAGGACTGCATTCTTTCCCTTCCACCCTTTTTATATCAGATGAAGCTTAACCCAGATAAAGCTGTTTGCCACACATGTAACAGACTTTGATTCAACAGCTCTTTTCTTATTCTTGCCCATAACTCAAGCACAGTTCATGCACATGGAGCAAAATGTTTTCCTGAATGCAGTCAGTACCGCAGTCGCTCAAACTGCTACTTTGGTTTTCTCTATGTAGAGACCACCCAGGTGCAGTTGTTTAAACTGTGCCTCACTTGGAGATTTAATTTTTAACTCTAGATGTAACCACAGACACAGATAACACTGTCTCAGATCTGTGCAAAACAATATCACAAAAACTTTCTAACTGTTTATGTAACCAGTAGATGAAGTAATTGCAAGCAGTATGGTAGATAATGTGCACCTAGTTATATCCTTGGTGGAATTCACTGCATCCTCTGTGTTTTAGTCTTCTGAAAGCATAAATACATGTTTACACAAACACAGAAGCTCATCAATGTGTGTATAAAGTGTTCCCCAAAGCACCTATTCGTTTTTTATTTCATATGACTAGTTTTTCACTCTTTATGATTTTTTTTTCCATTAAGGCAAGGAAAAATAGGTGTTTCATACTCTCCATTTTTTGATGTTTGTGAATGTATGTGTGCACACATGCATTTATATATACACGTATGTATAAAAGCAGTTAATATTGCTAATTAAAAGCAATATCAATAAAAAGCCCATCATAGCTCATTTTGTTGAATTCCACTAGAAGCTTTTAAGCCCATGTTTTTTATAACAAAATAGTTTTGTCCATTTGTCTAAGGAGCTGTGAGTTAATGTATTTGCCATCTGAATTGAAGCATTTTTAAATTGAAGTGATTAGGAATGGAACTCCCTAAAGATGGTATGTAATTCAGAAGAAATTGTCATTATTTGTGAGTGTGCAATGAGACTGTTGCTCTCACTTTTCATCTTGTATATTGGCTTTTGTGTTTGAGTTGTGTATTTTAGAATTGGTAGTGAAAAAACATCATTTTGTCCCAGGTCAGGTTTTAAGTTCTTGTCAGAGGGAGAACTGTTCTTTGTGTGCTTTTCTTCAATGCAAGGGTAAAGAGGTATTAGGAGTCCCTTGACTGTTTGCATCTTATCTCAGATCAAAGTTTTAGAAGGACACGAAGTTTTTCCTTCTTCAGTTACTACCCTTGAAAAGTATGTCTTTGATTTTAGTGTGCTAAAATGACTAAATGTGTGGTCACCAGGACAGTAAAGTGAAGGAACTGGTAATAAAGAGAATCTCTTAAACAAAATGTCTCAATTCTATAACATTGTGGAAAGACATATGTAACCCCATATATATCTTTATCTCATACCAGGTATTTAATTGATTCCAGTGCAATGTCATATTTCTCCTTACTATATAATCACTTATTTGCAGAAGACTGGCAGTTTACTCTAGTTGAAGTCTTTTTCCTCACTTGTAAGGGAGGTAGAAGGAAGGAAAAGTTGCTATCAGGTTTGTTAATGCAAGAGCTTAAAAAAAAAAATTCTGTTTCTGAACTTTTTCTGGTGCAAGTTGCCAAAAACAAGTTTCAGTAAGTTCTAACATTGTTAACTTCCAAATATGAGGTCCTACCTTGTGTTCAGATTCCATAGCATTTTTATGGGGCCTTGGTCACTTGGCCCAAACCAAAAAAATTCTGTCTGATCTCAAGGCAAAAACCATGGTTTAACCTGCTACATGCTGAAAGCATGGCTCCCATGCTACTGTTTGATTGGAAGGGGAGGATGAAAGGGAACCAAATCAAAGAAATGTTACTCTTAAGGAAGCCTGAGCCTGCATTTTTCCAGCAGCTGAGTCTACTGGTGAACTTATCACCCTCTGGTGCTCATTGATGTGACCAGTTCTGCCCCGGAAATGCTGCTGTAACTCCTGCTTGGGGCTTTTGACTGTTGAACAGAAGCTGATAAAGACCCACAGTCTCAGCTGTTGCAGCTTTGCTTTCAGTAGAAGTGGTCAGACCCTAAGAGCAGAAGTGGTCGTGTCCATTTTCCCCCCTCTAGCAGTGGTACAAACAGTGTATGTACAGATTTCACCTCTGCCTTATACCCTGGCACATCCATTGAGCTTTTGGCAGCTAGCATTTGATAGGTTCCAGGACTAAAAACTGTATTTTGAACATCCTCGTGATTTTTGCCAGTGAGTTCCACAGTCAAACTTTGCATTGTACTGAATTATATATGTATATACACACTTTCTTGTGTTGCGTTTCAATCTGATGTATGTATGTATGCTGCACGTAACACTTTAGTATCCTGTATTTCTTAGAATGAATGACCATTTCCTGTAGACTTTCCCCTTGTCATATGCAGTCACACACTCTTGTGTTTCACCTCCTCTGCCTCTTCCAGTCTGAAGTCTCATGATTTTAGTCCTTCAGATACAGAAACCTTTCCATACCTGTGATCATCTGTGTCTCCCTGCATTATATCTCTTGTAGTTTTTCTGCCTTTGTGTCAGGTGGGGTGACCAGAACAAATGGCTAGATTTAAAATGAGGATGCATCATTTATATAGCTGTATGACAATGTTTTGTTTTCTCTATTTTCTCGTAATTGCTCCTACCTTTCTCCTTGCTTTTTTGAAAGCTCCTGAGCCAAGTGCCCACAGAGTTACCCGCCAGGTCTCTGTCCTGGGTAGAACAGAGCTAAATTAGAGTCTTTATAGCTATATGTATAGTTAGGGCTGTGTATCCCCACAAGCACCACTTTACATTATATCAACACTGAATATAATTTCCCTTTTATTGTGCTCTTGGAATCTGTAAGATCCTTCTGCAGTTCTTTGCAACTGGTTTTACTTTGACTATTCTCTTCTTTCTTTTTTTTTTTTTTTGTCAGTAAACTTTGTTATGCCACTATTCACTCTCTTTATCCCATTCACTTCACAAACAGCAGAATACAGATACTTATGGGACCCACTGATAAAGTTTTTCCATTGTGAAAAATAAATGTGTATTTACGCTTCATTTCCTTTCTCTTAGTCAGTTATGGGAAGTCACATAGGACTTTGCCTTCTAATCCTTGGCATCTTAGCTTCTGCCAGAGCTTTGATCAGGGGCCTTCTCAAAAGCTTTTTGGAAATACAGATTCACTCTGATCAGAATCACCGTTTCCCATGTGATTCCTAACTCTTCCAGTAACCTCTAAGAGTTTTGGGAGGCAGGACTTACCTCAACAAAAGACAAGCAGATTCTTCACTGATTTATCTTAGATGTGTGTGGATATGTTCTAATCAATATTTATAGCTTCAGTGGATTTGCCATCTGTAGCAGCCAAGTTGTGCAGTTCTTCAGGCCTTTGCCTTGGAGGAATTTTCATGTGGTGCTTTTGCCAGGGTGTCTGTGAGGGGCAGTGAGTGTGGCCATGGGCAGTGGAGAGCAGCTGGGAGCAGCCACCTCTTCAGCCGCTACAGCCAAATGCAGTGAAACAACTCCTGGGAAAGGCCTTTGCCCCCAGCTACTACACTGCTAGTCCACTACTGTAATTTTCCCCCTTCCCTTTTAATCCTTAAACCAAAAAGGCAGGAGGAGTTGACAGGTCCAGCTTCCTTGCATGTTCTCCTTTGTTGCCATCTGCTCTAATCACAGTGGAGCAAAGAGAACTAACTCTCTGTGAATAAAATGGAATGAACCCAGATGTTTGAAATAATCCCCAACATGTGATTAAAACCAAAAGAGGTTAGATGTTGATACCAAAAAAACTGATGTATTTTATTTAATAGTAAAAGAGGGAAAGAGAGAAGAGAAGAGAAAATGAAAAAAAGAAAAGAAAGAAAAAGAAAAGAGAAAAGAAAAGAGGAAAAAAAAAGAAAAGAAAAGAGGAGAAAAATGAGAAATGGGGGAGGGTGGGGGGAGGGAGAGTGACAGAGAGATTCAGTAGAAGCATATCATCCTTCCATGGGTCCCAGCAACATTTCCTTGTTCCACTCCATCTGGTCTTCTTGGTGGTGAGACTACCCTTCCAAAAAGTATAGAATCCAATGGATTAATATACATTTGGGCAGGTGGGAGCACACAAGTATCTCCCTGAGGGGGACCAGTTGGACACTGTCCCTTGCAAGACTGTAGATCTGTTACATCATGTAGTATGACATGCAGTGCTCTGGTGCAGGGTCTGGGAACCCCCTTTGGGGGGGCTTTGATGGGCCATGCCCATGTGAATGTCCTGTAGACATGACTTTTCAGGGGTGGGAGACCCTGCATCTGGGTTGATCTGCACAGTGGAGGATGGGTGTTCACTGCCTCTGACCAGAGGCTTTTTTGCCATACACAGAAAACCTCTGCTCTTCTTCTGTTTGGTGTAGGGGTTGGTGCAAGCCTGGCAGCAGATAAGCCTAGGGCTATAGTGTCTACCCCTGAAGGTGCTGGGCTTAATCCTCCTGTGAAAGTATTCTTCTCCCCAGGCCCAGACCTGAGAACAGTGTCACTTTATCTTATCTCAAATCAATTGACAGTCCAGGGCCTCAGACAGGAGGCCCATTCAAGGTGCACTGGTCTTTGGTGCAGCTTTTCTTATACAATGTTGCTGTAATAGGCAAAAGTTGTTAGTAAAAATATTTAAGCCATAACACATGATATTTCAGTCTCCATCATTCTTTTCCTCATTTCCCATTAATGCAGGTGTAGGAGGTACTTCGAGATTATGCACAAAAGAGAGTAAATTTTATTCTTAATCTGGAAAACTAGCGATAGCTGCTTCAAGGATAGAAAGTTAAACCTATTTTCAGATACCATGTGGGCTTTATTTCCTGCAGCTCCATTTCCTCCTTCATTTCATTGACAGAATATCATTCAGATTGTAATTCCTTAAGTACTTCACGGTTCTTGCATTTAAAAATGGTCTCCCATGTATAAATGTCATAATATATTTTTATCAGTACTGTGATAATATCAAAAATCAAGTACTTAATAAAGAAATTTGAGGGGTTGAAGTGCTTGATTCCTGAAAAAAAAAAATACAGTAAGGTAAAACTTATGAGGCAGTCAGACTCTTCAAGAAAATTATCATAACTTCTTTATAGCATGAAGATTATTCCATTTCTCTCCTTTGCATGGTTTCCTATGAAAATAAAGATCAGAACCTTAGAGTGAGATGTCTGTACAGTCCAGAGATGTTATTGGGAAGATCTGTTCTTGCTGGTTCCTAATTCAAAAATAAACCACCAGTTAATGGAAAAAGAAATTGCACATTCAAATGTAATAATTCTTGGATTGAGTGCTATTTTAGATTGTGGAGCTCATTGGCACATGGAAGTCTTAAAGAATTATTACTGAGTGTCTAGCAAGACAGTGGAGCACAGGAGCAGTCAGTAGTGTTGAGAATTTTAAAAGAGGTTCTTCCTCTTCATCAAAACTTACGTTCAGCACAAGATTCTAAGAATTAAGCCTTGGAGAGAGGAGTTAGGGGTGAGAAAATGCTGAAATAAAACCAAGGAATATGAACTGGTTTGTTCTTACTATATTCAGTAGAGGGAAGAAATAAAATCTCATAAACACCATTCTTTTGCAGTGTTTGCACTTTCAAGAAATACAAATGTGGTTACATTGGTACTGAGAAGGAAAACAACCAGCTCCGTGAATACCCATATATTCTGTCTAAGCCAGAGCCAGTTCTTCAGGATTTGTAGACACATGCAGGATTCACTGCTTTGCTGCTGTTAAGTCTGGCTCATTCTCCTAAGGCCTTTCCCAGGCGGAAATTTTGGCCTTCTTTCCAGCTAGAGGACTGCAAACGATGTACAATTACAATTGTTGCAAGCTGTGCTCACTTGCTTTTCTGTATGTTTCTAATTGAAATTTCATCTCTCAGAGAGAAGACAAGAAGAATTATTAATTCTGAATAGTATGAAATCTGAAAACAAATAAAAGCTCTGTAAATTCACAAACATTTTAGTAACTTGTGCATGTTTGTGGAAAAAGGTAGCAAGAAAGCAAGAAAATAAGATACCTGAGTTCTCCTACTCACACCATGAGTATTCTGCTTTTTCCTCACAGCAGCCTGAGCTTATGGAGGACAAAGATTTTGGCCTAAACAACAAATTTTCTTGACATTGCTGACGAGGCTGTCAGAGTTGATCTGTCTGCAGCCTGTGAGACAATTCAGGAGGCCTCTGTTGGTCCCTCACATCTTAGTTCATGCTGTGTTTCATGCTGGAAGCCATTGATGCCTGTACCAATACAGCTGCTGTTGATTAAGTATCGTTTAATGGAGGAGAAATTTTACTAGCTTATTCTGTGTCCCTTCAGTGGGACTGAAACACCAGTACCTCACTTTCCTCCCAGTTCCCTTTCATGTTGCATCACACCTCCTCCGTATGAATGGCACTGTTGCCTCCTGCTCTCCGATGGGGTTAAGCAGAATCTTCCTGAATCTGAATCCTGACTTTAATGAATTGTCTTTGTGGTGTGATGCAGGTTCTGGGTTGACCAATGTTAAGACAGAAGAGATATCTGAGGTTAAGATGGATGCGGAGTTCCGGCATGACTCAGGATATGAAGTTCATCATCAAAAGCTGGTGAGTAAACAGTGTTTTCCACACATGTGTTTTGAGTTGCTGTTTCAATCTTGAACTAGTGAATCATTTATGGCCATGTTTTGCTTGAGTGATGTGGATGCTTAAAGTGCCAACAGAAGGTTATCATGTGACTAGATTATGATTTTTCTGGTTCTCTCTTCAATGAGAGTAAACTTGGAACAAAGTCAACACAGAGGATGGAAAGTCACTGAGCCTTACATGAGAGGAAGTTCCAACAGTTCCTGTCCTTGCACTGCCATGTCACTGGATGTACTTATATGGAGAATACTTGTCCCACAGTCCATCTCATACTGAAAGAGAAGGGATACAGAGGAAGGAAAATGCTGAGTTTAAAAAAGCAAAAGAAAAAGCATTTGCGATACATAGCACAGTGCAGCAAGATGTAGAATGACACCTTTTCAGGAATAGAGTCCTTTCCCGTCCTACCACAGAGGGTAATGGTGTATGCATGGAGCATAACCTTTCACAAGAATGGTTGCTTGGGAAAAAAGGAGATTCTCCACTGGCCTTAATTTTAGTTTGTGTTTGGCTTTATCTGTGTGTTTTGTTCCTTAAGATATATTAAATTATTATTGACAGAGGAAGGGTAGGTATGAGCAAAATATTGTTCCCCATTTGAAGTGGGCTTCTTGTGAACATAAAAATGACAACCAAAAGCACTGTAGGTAAGAAAAGCATCTTCTAAGAATTTTTTTTGGTTGCTTAATAAGCAATGAAGAACCTATACAGCAATGTTGACTATAAAACCTGTTCTGAATCTTCTTTTTAAAGGTACATTATGTGATGAGGTTTCAGTTCCACAGCTTTCAATATCCTGATATTAAACTTGAAAGCTTTTTTTCCTTTAATATATATTAAAGCTAAGTAGTGCTGAAAATTAAAATTAACATGGGACTCAAATTTGCATTTGAACTAGGCAATCACTCTCTGAAAAGATATTCTGCCATCTCTTTGATGCTGAGAACTGAGAATTCCCTATTTGATGAGTTAATCCAAAATGCATTACCACTGATTTGGGAAAGTCTGACGTGCTTAGCTCAGATGGGTTAAACATGCTGATGGAGCACACCTGTGCAGGGTGTAGAAGGGAAGGAACTTGCAAGAATGTGTGCTAGATACAGTAGTTACTGGTTGTCATAGACAGTTTTCAGCAGTACTCTTCAGTGTGTAAGTGGTTTGATACCATCCCAAGGAATTTGGTACTGGGAACTCCCCATAACATGGTGGCTGATGGGGAGGGCATTACAGTCCTTCCACATGGTAATCTGTATCATGCTTAAGATGGGAACTTTCCAGCTTTTCACAGCATTTTTTGCCATACTTTTTACTGATAGGTACAACCACTATTTAAAAATTAGTAAATTGTCTTCTAAGTTATCTTTTCGATTGAGACTGAGCAGGGTATTGCTGAACAAGTACTGGATTGATGCTTACAGGGTCTTGCTTCCCTGCCACACACCATGTCCTGTCCTATGCCTCTCTCCATTTAGCAATAATTCGAAAGCAGGGAGCAGAAAACACTTTGATCTGTGCTTCCATTCTGTGCCATGGTAGAATTTCCTGAAACAGTCTCCTACAGATATTGCTTTGAATTTAGCTGCACTTTGTATTTTTGCAGACCTCTGAATTGGGTTGAAATTGCAGTTATTTTCTCCTTTATGGAGGTTCGCGTTTGAACTGTACATTAAGTTGATTTTCATGGGTCCGAGTGCTTGAAGCCTTCCTCTCTTGCACATGTGTATTAGCTGGGGCATTTCACAGTGCTCTTGAAATAATATAGTAACAGAATTTTAGTCCTAGGCAGATAAAATTCATGGAAGAAATTACTACTTTGCATTGGCTCGTGCCAACACTATCCATTGTGTGTACTTTCTAGTGAATTTTTAACTTTGTTTAAACACATTTCTTGCTTGTGACTAGGAACAATATAAATATTTATACTGCATGCTTTAATACCTTTCTGAGGAAGGTTGTGTTTTTTAAAGAGTCCGAATGTTATACAGTCATTATAATTCTCAGCTGGTTTCTTGCTTCCCTCTGTATTTTTGTTAAATACTTGTCAAACTATTTAGTCTTTCAGCATGAGGTAGTTGTACAATTTTGTGAATATAATTTATTCTCTAATTATTTTTGCCCATTTTGTTTAAAAATAACAATAATGATAATGATGATGATGATAATAATTTTAAAACAAGCAACAGAAGGGTTGTAATATATGCTCAGGTGTAAAATAATCCTATGTATTCTTTGAATAGAGAACAGGGCAGTGAAAACAATCACCCATTTTTCATACCTGCTCCTGCTTATAAAAGCCAGTCTTATTAATAAATGCATAGTAAAGCATCTTGTGGTCCTCTGTTTTGCCTTATCAGTGCATATAATTCAAGTGGATTTTTCTCTGGTTTTCACACAACTGTTAACTCCTACGTTTCACATAAGTACATCACGCAGATACAGCTCATTCTTTTTGCCCTGCAAAATCTTGAAGCATTCTTTGGTAGTCAAATTAGTGATAGCTTTTGTTGGCTCATCTCCTTTGGTGTGAGAATTTTCTCACATCTGGTGAGTTTCACTGTAGTCCTACAGGTCCTTCACTACTCTTTTATCAAAAAAATACATCATAGTCGACAAACAAGCCACACAGATGTAAATTATGACCATGTACATGATTAGCATTCTGAAAATAAAGAAATGTGTGTGCTCCCAGTTTACTCACTCAAGCCTATCACTCTTTGTGCAATTAGCTTGACTCATTTACTCAAGGAAAAAAGGCAACTACTGTCTGAGACTTACGTGAAGCTCAGAAACATGGAGCTGAGTACCCCTTTAGCGCAACACTGCTACACCACAGGCTATGTATATTTCCCACATTGCTCCTCTCCACCTTGCAGAGCTTTGTGGCACGGCAATCCAGGTTTGAATAATTAGGAAGACATGAAGTGCCATTTAATTACTGATGTTTCAATAGCCTTTATATTGCTATGGCAGCAGAGCAGGTTAGTCAAATGTTCAGTGAACTTTTTATTAGCCATCTTCCTTTATTATTCTTTTGTAGGTGTTCTTTGCTGAAGATGTGGGTTCAAATAAAGGTGCCATCATTGGACTAATGGTGGGAGGTGTTGTCATAGCAACAGTGATTGTTATTACTTTGGTGATGCTGAAGAAGAAGCAGTACACATCTATTCATCATGGGGTTGTGGAGGTAAGAAAAGTCTTCCAAGCACAACTGGTGTCACCTGTGCAACACAGTCAACACACTGCTCTATTAATATTAATTTACAAAGGAAGAAACTGTACTTTTGGCTATGTTGGCATTGTTACATCCAGCAGTGTGGAATCAAATTGCTTTATTTAGTAAATGCAAACACAACATAAACCATGTTAAAGTGGGTGCAGAACCATAAAACTTTATTCTGTAACTATTCCAGACCAATCACTTCATAATGTGAAAGTTCATTTTATAAGAAATTTGACAGTACCCAATGAGAAGATACTTAGCAATAGCAAAAATCCTGTTTTACTGTTGGGAATTCACACACCAATTTCTTTATTTAGCTTTAACACTTGAGACTGGCCTTCTGTAGCTTGTGCTGTGCACTGCAAGGATGTTCCCTAGACAGATATTTTATTACTTTNNNTAGCTTGTGCTGTGCACTGCAAGGATGTTCCCTAGACAGATATTTTATTACTTTCTGTTCTCTAAAAAGATTTTTTGTTGCCACCAACAGCTTTTGATTTACGGCTAATCTGAAATTCATAATTTTGAGAAACAAATAGTATATAAGACTCTTGTACAGGATTTTCAAGGTGCAAATCCTTGTCTCTTCTTAGTCTGCCAAGGTAAATTGTGGTCAGTTTACAGTAATTTAAAATACTTTATCTATTTCATGGTTTTAAGATAAGATCTCTGTAAGTAGAAAAACTTAATTAGGAGAACTGTAAGGGGGTTCATGTAACTCTTTTTCTCCCTATTTAGTTTACTCTGTGAGTGTCTGGTTTGCAGATAGCACTTTTACTATTAAGCACCTGAGACACTTGTGTATGTTTGCCTTTCAGAATAGGTATTGTACATTTTTGATTGAAACTGAAGTCTTGATCAAGTCCATAGTTTATTTTGGTTTCATCTTGAGTCAAATGAACCTTGCTTTGGTCTTGCTGGAGACACACATGCTTAATGATGCATTTATTCCACCGTCTTGGATAATGAAAGGTCTTAAGAATTATTTGTGTAAGCCTTTGTCTTAGGCCTTGTGCATCCTTGTGTCCATGTGTGGTTATCCATGTGGTTTGAAACCTTCCAAAGAGACATGGTCAGAAGAGCAACAACAGTGTGGGGTGATTTGCACAGGTAGCAACTTATGCAGAATTTTGGACCAAGAGGCAGAAAATAGAACACAGGAATCTCATCTTTAGCTTTCAATGTGATAGCTTTCAGCCCATTTTGCAGAAAATTGAAGCAGATTTTAGTATTAATCCACCAAGCTGGTATCTGCTGCCAACAATTGTGCCACCAGAGACTCTGCTTTGGGTGAATATAGTGAGAATGAAAAAACCAGGAACCTTGCTAGGCCACAGTCCCAAATCAGACATTGAATGTGGACATACCATTATTGCAGTACAATCTTAAAATTCCAGATGGGCTTCGTCTGATAGAATAATGTGGCAAAGATGATCCTGGACTTCTACAAGCTTTCTTTGGTGACAGTGAATTTGGAAATGTTGGCCTAGAAATAACATGCACAAGCTGAATAAGTAATTCATGTCAAAATGACAACGTCACTTAGGGAATAAAAAATTATACAGCTAAAACCATAAAGCTTTAGCATGCAAATGTACCAAGAATATTAGTGGATTTATGGTATCACACTGTAGATTGTGTCACGTGGATTTGCTGGCATTGGCAGCCAGGATTCCTCTTTCTGCTAGACTTGCTCTGTGGTCTTATAAGACTGCACGGCCTCACTGTCTGACCTTCCCGCCTGCAAGAAAGGTATAACATCTGGTTTTGGCCTAAGTTGGTAAAAATTTTGTAGCACTTATACTGGGGACAAAAAAAAAAAACCACAATACCAAAAGAGCCATATACAATTGATTTTTAATACCAAAATGTCTTCAAAATTAAGCTGTTACATTCTAAAGAGAATTAATTTATTTAGCTACATTACACCTCTAGTATACTGTGCACAGAAAGCATAGAACAGCAAAATCACTTGATGTTAAAATAACTGTACATCAGCTCTAGCTTGGTTGAGTGTATTTTAACTAATTTGCCACCTCTTTTTTGTGTGTCAGAAGTTACTGTGTGAATTTAACTCTGTGATAATGGAAGATTACAAAACAGGTCTTGTTCCACCTGTATTCTTGTCTTCCAAAAAGTCACCTCTGTTTTACTCTCTCATTTCACTATAATTTTTTAACAAAATAAGTTGTTAAAAATCCTGTTAGCATTTTTTAAGCTCTGAGAATGGATATACTTGTCTTATTTAGAAGTGTCGTTTTTTTCTCTACTCTGAGAATAAAAATGTTCCAAAGTTGTTCAGCCTCCCCAGGAAAAAAAACTTTCATAGTTAAGTAAATAAATGACCGAGAGATGGAAAATTACTTTCTACATGTGCACACGGGGGCTCCGACAAATGTTTTGAATGTTTATTTTGCGGGTACACTCCTGTTCACAGGAGGTTATTTTCTCCATGAAAGCAGGTGGCAGAAGAGAGATTCTCACATCTGCTGTGCACTGGCCAACCGCTGACTGTCTCAGCTTCTCCTCTTTGAGGTTATCCTGTTCAAAACTCATTTGCTTTCTGACAGAGGCAGGACCTCCAGCAGTGACAACAGGAGGGCTTTGCAGCAGGAGCAGAGGTGACACTGAAATTGCTGAAGGGGTAGGTAGGCAAACAGTCTCACAGGAGGTTATCTACCTGACCAAGGTGTTTTTTCAAGAGACGTCATGTCATAGAAAAAGGAAGTGCTGAACCACAGCACCTACACCTCTTACATGCTATATTCATCTTCTGCCACCTTCAGTGGGTGCAAAATCTTCTTAAAATGTGGAGGGGCTTTGAGGATTTACTGATGAGGAGATAATTGTTTTCAAAGCATGTCATTTGGCAGAGTGGTACCTAGGGCAGTTGTAAGGAATGTGAAGAGTTTGGGTAGCATCAAAATGGGTAAAAGAGAGTAGAAGAGAAGACATTCAGGATGAGTGATAGCACATGTAGGTTGACGTTTAGATGGATTACCCTGCAGCAGAGAGGTACAGGAAGGAGAGGAAGTACCAGCACTACTTATTTTAAAAAGGCTAAAAGGGAAATTAAAAAAAAAATTGACTGAGACTGCAAGTTGAAGCTTTAGTAAATCCCTTTCATCTATAAATGCCATATTTCAGAGTTTATTGGACTTTCACTAGAAACTAGTTTTATCAAAATGAAATTTTTTAATACAGAACATTGTGCAAAGGCGTTAAAAAATCAGTCTTTTTTTACTGTCCTTCCTTTTTTTTTTCTTATCTTTTTCCTCCTTGATTTTCTTCCAAGTGTCTCATCAATTCGTTGGTCTCTTCTGCCTTGCAGTTTCCTTGATTACTTTTTTATTTATGGTGGTCTGTCACTCAGTTTCTTTCTCACAAGCATGTTATGCTGTGTACTTGCTACATTTTCTAGTCATGACTAAGAAAAGCTGCGCGAGAGACTTAAACTCAAATAAGTGACAAAGTTCAATACGTGTTGTTTGGAGCTTTAAGACAGAAGTCCAGCACATGTTTTGGCATCCCCCTCCTTTGCTTCCCAGCCTAGTGGGGGAACCTCCTAGAAATGAAAATGCTTTGGGGCAGGTATTTTGGAGCCCTGGTGTGTAAATGCCAGAGATTCATACTGAGTCTTAATTTATGCTAGAAGAGAATCTGTTAGTGAGATTAGTTGTGAATTGTGATACTCTAACTCTGTGATTTGAAGAAGCACTGGATGCTCTGCAATAGTGGTGATACAGTGTAGAAGAACCAGGGCTGACTTTGTCCTGTAGCAGCCCCTTCAAGAGTGAACAGAAGGGTGGCTTTTCCTCTGCAATTGCTTTTATTCTTGTTTTCTGTAAGTGCTGGAAAGGCTGCAGGAACATTTGCCATGTTCCTGCTTTGTTCTTGCCTTCACAGCCATGTTCACAACAACTCCATCATCAGCAGAATGCTGTTAATGCTGTTAAATTCAGGAGTCCTCAGGGTGAGGATTAGACCTTTGGCACATTTGTACAAAATCTGTATAGAATGGGTTTGTTAGGCCCTACTGCTGTTAAACTGCAGGCCGAGCAAGTGCTCTACTGAACACCAATAGCATGGAGGGATTGCCAGTCAAAGATTGACTGCATAATGGATCTAGATAGTGTATTTTCATGGAGGGAGAAGTTGGCAGCCCCCAGAAAGGACAGGTAAAGGAGCAGAAAGCAGCCCAGCCCATGGAGTAGTGGTAAAGGTGAGTGCTGTGAGGTGTGGGCCTCTCCCAGTCCCTCCCCAGCCTTGCTTCCAGCGTAGGGGACACAGAGCAGCAGGCGCAGGCCTTTGTCTAAAATGCAAGCACACAGCTGTACCCTGGCTGCTGAGCACATGGCTGTCCAGGATGTCTTGGGCTTTGTGAGAGAGAGGTTGAATAGGAGACAGGCTGTGAAATTCCATGGGGTTTTTTTGTCCTTGATGTATCAAAATGGTTGTTGACAGCCAAGCTGAGCACTCGGCATGCACATGGGATGGCCAGGGGAAGCTTGCATCCTTCAGAAGAAAAAGGTTGTCACTGTTGGAGAGGGAGGGGCCAGGGAAAGGAAAAAAATATTCTCTCTTCCCCCCAGTTTGTCAAACAAGGGAGATATAGCAAGAGCAACCTCTAAGCATGAACTTGCTACCTAAAACCATGTCACAGGATGTGAAGAAATAGAACAATTTGGGGATCATTGCATAAGAGAAGTACTGCATGCAAATGCAATTTAAAAAGAAAGAAAGAAAGCCTGTGAATGGCAGTATTAGAAGTCCAAGTTATATTGCAGAATTTGAAATACAAGGAGCATAGTGTCAGCACAGCCCAGTGATCCTTTCCGCCTTGCCCACAGGAGTCAAGGGCTTGCTGAAAGTCTCAGGGTTCCCAGCTGTGAAGTTTCACAATAGCTTGAGAGCAATATATATAGAGAGTGATATATAACCTTTAAGTTGAATATTTCACAAAAATATCTAATTATTGTGTAAGAAAAACACATCTGATTGGAGATGCAATGTTGATTTAAAATGCAGTTTGAGAGTCAGGACATGGACAAGGGGCACAGATATGAAAATGGATTAGATTTGGAGTTAGTAGTTCATCTGAGTAATCAAATGTATGTGCCACATAGAGAACCATTTCTTAAATAGCAAATAAAAGACTAATAAAGTGGAAATGGCTCTAGGAGGAGCCATTTTCTGGTGGGACTGTGGGAAAGGTGGTCAGTACTGTTTTGTAACCTGCCACAATGAAAGAGCAGCTGCAAAAATAAGCTGAACAGCCTGTATTTGTCCCAAGCATGGGAAGAAAATAACCTTCAGTCTTTCTCCAGCATATCGGGGAACAACTTACCAACATCTTCTCACTAGGCTGAGATATTTCCAGTATTGCACAGTAGATTTAAAATTTATATCAGACATCAGTACTTCTCCTTTGCATTTTTATTAAAAGGTTAGATAGAGTAAGTTTCTTGAGAGAATACACTTTCTTTATCCTAAAGGCTATTTAGTTGCTGAAAGTGAATTGCTGTATTTCCTAGAGGTCACTACTTGCAGGAATCCACAGGAAAATGTTCATACCTAATATTTAACAGTAGAGTTTTAGGCACCTTCCTGATTTTAAATTTTTTAACACTGTAAAATTCACTTTTTACCTTTGCTTTTAGGAGCTGTCAAACACTGGAGACATCAGGTAGCAAATGAAATAATTAACAACCAGATTGTTTTCATAGGTGCTTAGCAAGACAGCCAGGATTTGGTAGGTTTTGAAAACACAGCTACTGAGCTCATACACCAAAGGTAAAACACCTAATTAAGATTTAGAGGCTGTTCTCACCCCCACTTAATTTGATGGAGTTTTATATTACTGTAATGTTCAGTGAAGGAGGAAAATAATTTGTGGAGATGCATTCAATGGAGAAGTTGTAACTGAGCTTTGTACCTGTGTCTTCCAAGTAATCAAGAAAGGTCAATTTTTGTTAAGTATAAATACTTGAACCAGACTCTGCCTTGGAGCTAGAGGAGTTCTGTGCCCCTGAGTGCAATTGGATTTTTTGCTCACCTTGTGCCTGGCTGCTCTGGAATTTCCTTGCTACCCTCATTTTCTCTTTTCCAATTAATTTTTTGTTTCAAAACCACCACACCTGCAACAGATCTGAGAGTACAATGCAGGCAGAAGGCAGCCTCAAGCCACTGCCTTCAGCTTTTTAGTGGGCTTTTTCTTTTCTTTTGAGACCCAGTTGATCCCAAGTATAGATATGGATATATATATGCCGGGGGAAAAAATCTCTTTATGAGGGACTAGCAGGGAGAGGCAAATGCCATCCCCTTTATTTGTTTGGGGAGTTGCTTCCCAAGCCAGACAACAAATTCCAAAGCTGGTACTGCTGGCTTTAGTCAGCTGGTTTTAAAGTCCTGCAGCAATAAAATGAGTTGCAGAGTTCTTCTTGGTGCATTATCATCTTCTGTTCAAAAAGTGAGCCAGAGGATGCTTTATGCCCAAACACACAGGCTACAAAGTACATTGGATGGCCGTAAAGTAAGGAAACACGGGGTGTGCTGTAAATTAAGCAGGAATGTGACCCTGGTTGTCCCCTCTCCTGACAGGTGGATGCTGCAGTGACACCAGAGGAGCGCCACCTTTCCAAGATGCAGCAAAATGGCTACGAAAATCCTACATACAAGTTCTTTGAACAGATGCAGAACTAGGACACCATAGCAGCCTCATGAGTTGGACAGAAGAATGATTGCTTCACTGCCCAGTGGTGTTCAGTTATAATGTTCAAAGAAAGAAAAACACTCTGCTTTATTATTTACTCATTCTCGCCTTTTGACAGCTGTGCTGTAACACAAGTAGATGCCTGAACTTGAATTAATAAAATCAGTAATGTATTTTCTCTCTCTTTCTCTTTACATTTCAGTCTTTACACTACATTATTAATGAATGTTTTTTGTGTACTGTAAAGAGGTTAGCTGTATTTAACTAGTGCATGGATAGATTCTCTTTCCCAATTATTTATCATGTAGCTCCTTAGCCAGTTGTATATTATTCTTGTGATTTGTGACAAAAATTAAGTCCTAGTTGAAACATGCTTTAAGAATTGATGGGGGATGCTTTCTGTGTCTGTGGGGTTTAGCTGCTTCTCTTTGCTGAGCATTTTTTTCTGATCACTATGCATTTTAAAGTAAACCAACATTTTTTTAAAAGTATTTCAGATGAGTTACTGAAATTATTTTCCTCTGCAGCTGCATTTTATTGTACAGATTGTTGCTCCTGCTGTATTAGTGATGTAGAAATAATGGGAATACACATTTGTTTCTTTGTGCCTGTTTTATGTGCACACTTTAGGCATTGAAAGGTAAACTTTATTTTCTTTTCCATGTATCTTTACGACCTTAAAAAAAACATTAAAAAGAGTCCCTGTTAATTGTGAGCACTTCTGGGGGAAGAAGTGCCTGCTGGCCAAAAGTTAACAGGGGTTCTCTGCAGGATGATTGTACAGAGACATTGCCTATGAATTGATAGCTTTCTACTCTGTGTTACATAAATTAATTAAGAAAAGAACGTGTGGGCAAGAGTTTTCTTTGGAGGCAGAAAACAAAGAAATCTAAAAGTCATTTAAACAGAATACATAGGTGTTCAAACTGAGAGAGGGTTGGGATCCTACAGAGATTGTGGCACTGACAGTTGGACCAGAGCAGAAGGAAGGCAGCAGTGAGACAGGGCGGGTAGTTGGGAACTGGGGAGTGCCAGCTTTGGCACAGCTACCCCTCTGAGATGTTGTCTCTTTTCTTTTTCCTTTTCTTTTACTTTCTGTTTGTATAATAGTGTTTTAATGTAAATAAATACATTCCTGGAGGATCCTGTTGTAGTACTGTGTTTCTGCGCCAATGTCCCGGTTTGAAAGACAGGTGTCTGCTGAGGAAGGCAAGAACCTCCCTTGAAATGAAGGATGCAACCCCCTTCCCTCCGAATTATTATAATTTTGAAATTAAGGGGCTTTCAGGCAAAGCTATAAAGAATAGGAATAACAGTTCTTTAGTAAAATACAGATATATAAACAGGCAAACAAACAACAATAACTACAGTGGTGACAACAAAACAGAAGCACAAACCCAGTGCAGCCTCTCGGCCATCAGGCACTTTTTCCCCCTGGTGCAGTTCCAGTCACAGCCGGCAGGGGCGCTGGCGGCTCCCGGTGAGCAGGGCAGGTGCGATGGTTCCCCCGCAGCTGCAGGGGGCGCTCCGGAGCGAGCTCGGGGAGCACACAGTAATGGCTGCCTGGGGTCTCAAGGAAAGGGATGGAACAAAGGCTCCACAAATCTCCCTGGGAAGCTGATCCTGGTGTCTGTCCAGGCTCTTGGGAAACAGCAGGCTGGAGCAGCAGTAGGAGCACAAATTCCAGGTGACAGGCGAGATGTATTGAGCTGCGGAGCGGTGGTAGGAATCCCCGGAGGTCTCAGCAAGGCAGGATGGGCAGGGCTACAGAGTAGCAAAGGCTCGGGGCAGCAGGGTGCCTGCAGCCCAGCTCCCAGCAAGGCAGGGAAAGACTCACTTGGGATCCGAGGTTTTTCTGGCAGAAAGGAAAAAGCAGCAGGAAACCTGCAGTGCGACAAGATGGCAGCCTCTCTCCCTGGTCTGCATGCAGAGAGAGTACCCTGGCACAGCCAGGTGAAAGATAGTAGCCCAAATGGACTCCTCCTCTGTTGTTTCTACCAAGTACTCAGCAATTTGTTGCCTCAGTAACATATATGGGAGAAAATTCCTCAAGGATTCCTCAAGAGAAAGGGAACTCCCAAAACCCCAACAGCCAGCCAGATACCCTTGCTCACACAGAGGAGCATGACATGGATGACTAACCAACCTCCCACTTTCCTGGCCATCCCCAGGAGTGATTTACCAGCAAACTCTTCCCTCTCCTCCCTGTACCTCTGCTGGCTTTCTAGCAAGATCCATGCCCTGCAATGTGCTATATTGGTGAAGGCAAGGAGGAGCCTCCCAAGCTGCATCCAGCTTGGTTCTGCTGCCTCTCAGCAAGTGGCCAGGAAGGGTAGGACAGCAGTACCAGGAATTTTTTCTGCAGGAAGAGGGCAAAGCCATTGTGAACTGGGATACATAACCACCAGCCCAGCAATTTCTATTGCCTGAGAGCTTTCTTCAGCTCCTGGCCCTCCAGGAATACTCCCGAGGTGCAGGGAGAATACAGTAATTCACAATATAGGGCTCATCTGCTGAGCAAGATGAGACCACAGTGGGCGAGTGGATCTGGGGATCTTCAAGATGGCATTTGCACCCAGCTTGAAATAACGACTCCTCTGTTTGAACTTGGAAATGGGTTCTGGAATAAAACCAGCGGGGTGTGTTTGTGACAAAGGAAGTGAATCACTGTTTCTCTACAGTGAATGGGTTAGATAAAGCAGGAGTGAGGGAAGAACTAGGAGCAGAATAAAGACAACATGACCTCTTCAGGGAAAGCCTCTTGTAACTCAGTTTGTGCAGAAGCTGTGGCAGCCTCTTCTTCAGCCTCACTGGCAGCTTTTGTCTCCGCAGCAACATGAAGCATGACTGCGGTAGGGCTGCACAGCTCAAGCAAGTGGCTGAGTCACTCCTGACTTCAGCTAGTAGAAAACAACAGTTTCCAGTTCTGTTACTCACTAGTCCTTCCCCATCCATGATCTTCCACAAAACCTCACCTGTTCAGCTAATTCACCTGCTGGCCTGGAACACAGCCATGCTGGCAGACTGACCAGGACAGATGTTCAGTCAGTGAGGGGACAACCAGGGCAGGGAGTTTCAGAAGCCATCTGTGGAGATTCAGGACGATGAGATGGCACCTACTACTCTGAACTAGTAGTGGGAAATACTGCAGAGCTTCCCATTGCCAGTTACCAACCTGATATGTGGAAAAGACTCCACTACTAGAATAAGTAGTAAAGTAAGTACGTTTATTCCAGTGCTGGGACAGATGAGGTCTTGCTCCTCCAAAGTCATGCTTACCCACAGCTGCCTTCAGCTTAGTATATATCAGGTTACCAGTTCCATATTCATTAAGTTTCCCAATACTCCTGTACATATTCATGACCTAGCCTTGCCTAGCCTTGCTTTGTATTATAATGAGCCCAAAAGTCATTTACATCCACGTTGCACTTGCGCAGTATTGTCTGGTGGTCTTACGTGGTGGTCTTCTGGTGGTCTTCTGGGAGGAAATAAGAGTCTTCCTCAGTTGTGAACTTTTCACCCTGTCCCTCTGTGCAAGCGCTTTAGGTCCCTGTCCTATGTCCAGACTCAAAAGCTGGTTTGAGTTAGTTTTAGGTTGAAAAACAGGATCTTTGGTAAGGATCCCTTCCCTTTATCAATAGTCTTAGATCTTCACTCTGCTTTGGTGGGCACAATAAATGTTGAGCAAGCGGTATGCATAGTAAATCATTTAACCTCTGCTTACTCCTTCCCCCCTGGTTCAAACCAAGTGTTTATTCCCTTTGTTCTTCCATCTCTACTGTGTTAGGGGAACTCAGCTCAAGGGCTCAGAGCACTGTAAGTGGTTAGTGTTATTTGCAGGCCCTGGAGTACGAGTGTGTTACAACAAAATTACAAAATACCCCCAGAGGATTTATCATCTCTGGTTTCAAAACTGAACTGGTTGGGCCAGAATAATGTGTGATAGTGAGCAGAGGCCTTCAGGCCCCAAACTGCTCAAAACCCCCCCCTTTTTTTTAAACAAATGTTTAGGTTTGAGTTTGTGTCTGTTTGTGTAGGTGTTGTTATATAGGTCACACACATCACCTAGAAAGGAATATGTAAGACTGTCTTCTGTACGCATGTCCAGTATCATAGAAGAAGATCCCACGTCAGGGGGAAAGTAGGATGTAATTCAATTTAGTCCAGTCTCATTAAAGAAGTATTATCAAAATTCCTTTTAGAGAAAGCTGGAGTAATCCATAAGATACAGACAGGCACCAGCAAATCCCATTTATAATACTATAATCCCATGCAATCCCAGTTATAGAAAAATGCAATTGCTTTGAACACTGTTGTGGTTTGACACAATTAAGCTTCAAGCATCTAAAAATATCAGTTATAAGGAAAACAAAATAAGAAAATATTGAGGAAAACTAGATTGCTGCGAGGCAAAAAACAGGTTCAAACTTAAACGGTTGCAGTACAAGGAGAAAGTTTTATTACTAACAGAATTAAAAGTTAAAAGATATAACAAGAAATTAAAACACACACACCCTCCCCCCTGCTCCCTTCTTCTCAGCACTTTACTCTTCCTTTTTAACTAGCACAAAAGATTACACAACATAGGATTCTAGTCACTGTTACAGTTCTTGAAAAGTCTCTTTCTTATACTTAAGGAAAAAAGGGTTTCTTCTTCTTGCTTCACATAATTTCTCAAGCTGCCTCCAACAACAGACCTGCCCGGGAAGAAACAATCTGCTGTGGTGTAATACATCTCTTCTATGAAAAAAAAACCCAGTTTTTTCACACTGCCACACATGGGCCATCACATGGGATTATCAACCTTTTTAAGGATGGGTCATTTTGGCCTGAACACAAAGGCTTTGTCTGCTACAAATCCTTAAAAGCCTCTCACTGCTTCTATATCCTGGCATAGGCACTCTCTCTTCACAAACTTCATGGCCCACACGTAAGTCTTCCATCCCCCCATGCACTTCAAATGGATTAAAGAGGCAAACAGTTTGAGATATTACAGTTTCTTACCACGGCATGCCAGAAGTATTTTTAAGCTACGCGCGAGGAACGCGGCACCGCCCCTTTTCTCCGCCACCATTTTCAGCTCCATCTCACATGGCTCACTCTCTCTCTGACTCTGAAACCTCCATGTTGAAGAATGTTCTTGTTCAGGCTTTACGGTGAAGAAATCCTCGCTCTTTTTGTGCTGCTGGCTGCATGGTGTTTCCTCGGTTCCGTGCGAAGTGTGCTGGCTGCAGAAAGGGGGCTCCTGCCAGCTCCCGCCAGCTCCATGTGGAGAAAAGGGGGGACTCACTGGTCCCAAGAAGCCGGTCTGGAAAGATTCCAGCTGTGTAGCAGTCCATGGCTGGGTTTAGCTGCCTGGGCTCTGGGATGGTTCCTTCCCCAGTGACCCAGGGTCCGTGCCACGGCATCAGGAAGAGGGGAAGAGGGCCGGGGCTTCGGCCCAGCCTGACCTGGCCTGGCCCAGCCTGGCGGGGCCCGGAGGCTCCGAGGCCACCCCCACCTCCCTCAGGCGGGCTGGAACAAAGAGGAACTCCCACCTTTCCGTGCGGCTTAAATGTGTAAATTGTGAGAGGCGCTATTGGTCTAAAAATCTGTCTATCAACTCAGATTCAACCCACTACAAACACTAATTCCCAGACAATCAAGCCTTCTGGTGTGGGGTTGTGTCCAGTGAGATGCCTGGAGCTGCTCTTGCTACTTGTGCACAAGCTGTTAATAATTTGCTGGTTTAAGCACTGATTACATAATCCAGTTTTATGATTCCCTCCTGTCTCGGTTTGGAAACAAATTTTAGTAGAAAAAATGATTTGAAACTAGTGCTTTTCTCTAAAGAAAGAGGACTTTAATAACTCCCTTTCCTTCTGTGGATCAGAGAAAGGGATACCAGGTGATGAAAGTGAAAAAAAAAGTAAAACTGTTTATTATCAAAGTAACATACCTGCAAAGCACGGGAAAAAAAGATATTGAATGTTACACTTCATCCCCACCTCTCCGCATGGCCGAGAGGCAAAGATGGGGGCTGTCCTTCTTTGTCTCTGGGAAGAGGGGAGGAAAGAGCTCACTCAGCAGCTAGGAACCTGTTGGGTTTCTGGCGTGGGTCTTCACAGCAGATGAAGTTGGTGGAGTTTAATGTTCCTTCTTTTCGCTGGTTTGGTATCAAAACTGGGGTTTGGACTGGCTGGGGCCACGCCTCCAGGCTCTTCGAGCTGAAGAAAAACAAATCAAGACAGTTCCAGGAAAAAGAAATAAATAAAAAGCCACCAAAAAATCATACAGTGGTCTGGCTAAAATAATCCATACTCTGCAATATCTCACCAATCCCAAAAACTGATTTAACTCTTTTTTCGTCCAGGGCAATGGTACTTGTAAAATTCCTTGTATCCTTTCTGCATCGATAAAACGTGAGCCTCCAGTAAAAATGTGTCCCAAATATTTAACCTTTTTCTCTACGAACTGCGCTTTCTTTTCAGATACTCTAAGCCTGGTTTTAGCAAGAAAATTAAGCAGCTTCACGGTAGCCTCTTCAATGACCTCTTCCTGTTCCCCTGATAAAAGCAAATCATCCACATACTGCAACAATTTAACACTGGAGGGTGGAATAAACTGTCTCAATATTTTTTGCAAGTCTTGCCCAAACAAAACCAGTGACTCTGTACCATCCATTGTCAATTGTTGGTTTACTATTTTCCCTCCTTCCTTTTGTTCCCACTCAGAGGCAAAACACTGTTTACTGTCCTCTGTAATTGGACACCTCCAGAAAGCATCCTTCATATTCAGTACTGAGTAATACTGGTACTGAAGGGATTTGATTCAGGATGGTATAGGGGTCCAAAACTGTGGGATGCCTGTTTGACAATTTCATTTATTATTCTTAAATCCTGCACCGTTCTGTAGGTTCCACCTGTTTTCTTAACTGGCAGAACAGTAGTGTTATAGGGAGATGTACATGGCTCCAAAAGACCTTCCTTTAGTAGGGACTCAATGACAGGCTGTAACCCCTTCCTTCCTTCCTTGAAAGAGGGTATTGCTTTTTGGACACTACTTGTCCCGGTTGCTTCACATTCATTTGGAGAGGCTCTATATCTAATTTTCCATATTTCCCCGAGGCTGCCCACACTTCTGTGTTCACCTCAGCATAGGCCTTCTCAGACATTTTACGTAAGTTTACAACCATGTTAGCCTCTCTGTCACCTTTTGAAATACTGATTTGCATTCCCACTTTAGCCATCAAATCCCTTCCCAGTAAATTACAATCATAATTGGGAACAAACAGGAATTCAGGCCTTTCAAAGTGATCCCCTACATCTACTAATAGTGGTTGAATAAAACACACACACTCATTTTTGCTGTTTACCTCCTGGATAATCAAAGAATTCTTTGCCAATTTTGCTCCCTTGGGGATAAAATTTAAAGTGAATTGAGAGGCCCCTCTGTCTACTAGGAAACATACCTCCTCTTGATCTGGACCCACCTTAAAGGTTATCAAGGGCTCCAGACAATCTATTTCCATTATCTTCTGGACTTCTTCCTCCTGAGAGTCCACCTGTTTTTCTTGACATTCTTGCTTCCAGTGTCCTTCTGCCTTGCAGATAGCACACTGATTCCTCCCTAACTGCTGTTTCGGTAGGTTCTCCCCTACTGAGGAGGGCACACCTTTGCCACATCCTTGATCCCTCTGTCCCAGGAGACCCCTTGAACCTTGGGATTTATCCCTCAGGGGGTGTAAAAACTCGGTCATTGCCTTTGCCTTTTCCTCATCCCCTCTTACACGTGCTGTGCCTTTCTAACCAACTCGTCCAAGGGCTTATTCTGCCATTCTTCATGTTTCTGTATTCTTTTTCTTATATCAGGCCAAGATTTAGTAACAAATTGTACTTTTAACAATGTGTCAGGATCCAGTCCTCCTTGCTTCCGCAAGGCATCTCTAATCCTCTCTAGCCAGTGAGATGGACTTTAATTCTTTTCTTGTTCTAAGGACATGGCTTTACCTATATTGTTAGTTCTGGGAACTGCCAATTTGATTTGTCTAATTAAATAGGAACGATAATCTCTGAGGCAAGCCAGACTGGCCTGATTATTTGAGTCCCACTGAGGATCTACCTGGGGAATTGCATCATCCACAGTAGGTGCATTGTGTCCAGCCTCTCCCCACTGCCTGTGGGTGCTCAACCTCCCACAGCTGCCAAGCTTTCTGCAAAATAATTTGCTTCTCCGATGACCCAAACAAAATCCCTAAAGGAAAATCCCAGTTCTTCCATGTATAATCTGCATTTCCCAAATATTCATCTATCTTTTCCTCCACCCCTACCATGATACCCCTATGGTATCACCCAAATATGGGGGTAATTCCTTTTTCAATCCTCTTATATCCTGAGAACTAAGTGGTACAATTACAAACCCAAATCCCCCACCCTGCCCCCCAAGGGAACCTGGTGTAGGGGCATCTAATGCACCCCTGTTTCTTGGGTCTTAGAGGCTCATGATGTCTTGTACTGGGTTGTTGCTGTTGTACTGAGAATGGCAAGAAACGACACAGTCTAGATCAGGGGAAAAATGACTGTGTCCCCGTTTAATGAAAAAAAATGGTCCTTTTATAACATGGTCCACAACAGAGAAATGACATGATTGGCCCACTGGTCAACCACCTACCAAAGTGATAGGCTGAGTGATATAACACCCATTTCTAAATATTATTCTCAATGAACCAAAACATTCCCACCACAGCTGACACCTGCAAAATAGTTTACAAATTCTCAAACTGTTTTCTCAACTAGTTTGCATGAGAAAGAAGACTTTCACAGGAGGCTGTAAAAGCTGGAAAATTTCTCTCCTATCTTCTTTAGCATGTACAATGGGTTCCCCTTCTAGTCCTAGAGGGGGATATGATATCTTGTCCTACTTCCCCTTTGCCATCACTATCCTCAAGGCGGGCCCCAGGAGCAGTGTTAGTTGGCCCTGAATCAGCTGGCAGAACTGGAGGATAATGTGGGGGAAGGTGCTGGAAAACATCTCAATCCTCACTATTTTTTTCTTCCTCCCCTTTTTCATCTTCCTTTTTCTTTTTTACCATATATATTTTTCCTGTTGCTTGCCTTAACCATATTTTTCCACATTCCTTTTCAATCAATCCTTTCCAATTCTCCTCTAAATACACCCATATACTCTGACACAAACAAGGTCTGTCTGTTCTATAAGGTGGCCATTTAAGTCCCCTTGACAAAATAATGGTATTTTACCATTATCTCCTTAGTTACCTCTGGAGGAATGCATAAACAATCCCAAAACCTCAGCATTCTCCCCAAGGGACTCTCCAGGGGTATTTCAGGATCGTCATCCCTTTTGCTGAGACCCTTTCTTGGCTTTACCTTTGTTACCCTCCATGGATGCCCTGGTTTACCTGTGCTACCCTCCATGGGTGCCCTCGCAGGTTTGCTCCCCAAAGATCCCATTGTACTCACTGGTGAGATTTTCAGTGGTCCTTTCCTTTGGACTCTTCACGGACCCCCTGGTCTGCCACTTGTCTGTCTCCTGGACAGTCTCAGGAACCCAACCAATTGCCCAGTGCCAGCCAGCGCCAAAGGGAGCTGATCACCAAAACGGGGTGAGGCATGCCTTCAGCTCCGCCCACTGCCTACCAGCCCCAGACAGTGGAAATGTTCTGGATGAGTGTCCATTTTGTCAGGAAAGTTACTGGATTCCTCTGTCTCTTTTTTAGACATAAACCTCTGGTGTTTGTGAATTAACTTTCCTGAGATTACAGAAATATTATATTAGGTATGAATAAAAACAGCTTGACAGGCTCATAAAGTAGAAAAGCAGATAGAAGACAGTAGCGGAGTGCCTCGCTTCTAAGTATGGGATTGATTGGGTATCACCCTCTTCAGCAATAAACCGAGCAGGGCCACTGCATGCAGCTGTGCGCTGGAAACAAAGTTCTATTCCCCAGCCCTGAGGAAATTACTTGGAATGGGAGGGGAATAAATAAAATAAAAACTTCCCTGTCTGTTGATGTATTAAATAGGAGAAATTTTCTCGCCTGTGCCATTTCAACAGAACATGGTTGGAGAGTGTTTGCACTGCAGGTTCACCAGCAGAGCTGGTGAGGGTGGTCCCTGGCAAGGGAGAGTGGTTCCAGGCAGTGATAGCAGATACTAGAAATGGCTGTGACACTGCTGCTAGTCCAAAACAGGTTGTGATAATTATGGTTATTTTGAGTCCCATGCCAAGTCCATCTAATTGTGCTTAAGTATTACTTCAGGCTATAGCTCTGGGGTGTGTTTCAAGAGCAGGATCTTTTTTCCATTTAATTAGGATGAGAGGGCTGGGAAGAAACAGGCAAAATCCTATTTACCCCATATGTTGCTCCTCTAAGACAGGTTTATGGAGAAAGGTTTGCATCCCTCCAGCCACTGCCCAGAGATGAGAGCAAACCCAAGTTGTGGCCAGCAGTGGTCCCTGCCAGGAAGGCAACTGAGCTCTGGAGTCTTAATTTGATATTTAGAGTCCCTTGAGAAGACAAAAAACAAACCTAAAACAAATACTGGGGAAGTGGGGTTTATTTTCCTTTCAAAAGCCTTGTCTCTCAACCTGCTTTATGAAAAAAAGAGAGCAGTCAACTTTTAATTTTGTGTGTGTGAACTGGCTGCTTCTTGGGGAAGAGCTGGAGGCTGTGCCCCGACACCCAGCTGGGATGAAACTGCAGGCCCAGGGCGTTCATTCAGAGCTGCCTGGAGGGAGCATTCCAAGCCCTGCATCTGGCCTTGCTGTGTGGCTGTGCCAGCCCATGCCAACCACATTGAACCCTCTGCTCCTTCACAGAGTGCTCCTGACCCAGGGCACAACCAAGGATGTCTGTAGTGTTCAAGCCACTCAGGGGTGCACCGGTGTTTCATGTTAGCCAGGATCTAGCCTACTCCTGACAAGTTTGGTGTTGCAGAATCCCATCAGCAGCAGTGAGGGCTGGAATCCTACTCCATGCCTGACACTTGAGCTTCCCATTGAACTACCTGGGAAACTGCGCTTATTGGCACTGTAAGGGACAGATCTGGAAAGTTGATTTAGCATGTGGATTTAGCACCTGGGGAGTCAGGATGAAGCTCCTGGTCTGTTGCCAGGGCAGTCTTGATACAGTGTTACAAAAGATGATCATTACCTGGCTTGCAGGTGATTAGAAACTCCTTATTTGCAATAACGTAAGTTGTCCCCAGAAGTGACATAAAAAATGAGCATTAAAAGACTGAGCTGCAAGTAGCCAAGTCTTTTTTGAAAATACCATTTGTATCCTATTACCTATACAAAATGTTGTAGTACAATTTTTTTTTGTTTCCCTGGCACAGAAAAAAAACAAAGGCACTTGGATGGTTCTGACAACAGAGTTGCTGGAAGTCTGCTGTGAAAATCTGTGGACTACCAAAATTCAGTAGCCAAAAGAGTATTGCAGTCAAAAGTCTGCATTTTGCAAAGCCCAAATTTAACATGATTGATATAAAAGAAGGTATTTAGAAACTAGATTTAGAGAATTAAATTCTCTATTCAATGCCCTGGGATACGTGTTATCTTTAAAAACTCCTATAAATGAAGGAGAAGTCAGGAGGAGCAAGCTGATGACAGGCCCCAAAGAAGAGCTGCTCTCTCCCAGGGACTGGCCAAGAGTCTCTCTGCTGCTTGCCCAGAACAACCCTAATGCCGCAGTTCTGGCCTGGTCCAGAGAAGGTGTCAGGACATCCTCTATCAAAGCTGTGTTGACATTGGGACACACTAAATTTTCATGTGCTCACATAGAGTGGAGCAACTCACAGCCTCTTCTGAGAGAAGGAAGCACCTGGAGGCACAGAAAGATTTCATCCATGATGCAAATTCTACTCACAATCTGCAGTTTATCCAGAAACAACCACATCCCTGCTGTCACCCTTTCCAATTCATATTCAATCCCCTAAGCAGAGGACAGCTTCCAAAGGGTGTAGGACACACCAATGGAGTTGCAAAGAAAAGAGAGAAAATTCTGATTGGCTGTGCATTTCTGTATAGTACTGGCATGACCAACCTAAAGAAACATGGAATAGCAGATGGATATAGATTGTCAGAGCAAAGGTCCACCCAAGCCCAGCATCCTGCTTCCCATGGTGACCAAAAATGGAAAACTGGGGAAGGGTGTAAGAGGTTCCTGCCTAAGAATGTAGTGAGGAGTTGGTCTCTTTTCTCAAGCAACAAGAGGAAATTTCCTCAAGTTGTACCATGGGATATTTAGATTGAACTTAGGAAAAATTTCTTCACTGGAAGGGTTGCCAAGACCTGGCTCAGGCTGCCCAGGGCAGTGATGGAGTCCCCATCCCTAGAGGGATTTAACAGATGTGTAGATGTGGTAGCTGGGAACATGGGTTAGTCAGTGCTGAGAGGCACAGTTGGACTCAGTGATCTCAGAAGTGTTTTCCAACCTCAACAATTCTGTGTTTCTGTCACTGAGTGTATGTTAGCTGGTACTAACCTTGAAGATTTAACATCCACAATGCCTGGTTCAGATAGGCCCATCTAGAACATGGCAGTGCAAGGTGAGGCTTTGATGGGATTCAGCAATGTAGGTTCTCCATATAATAGAAATACCACAACAGAGTGTATCTAGCCAAGACAACTGCTACTGGCCTGTATTGACATTTTAATGCAGAATCACTTCTTTGGCACAGAATCACTAGAGTAAAACCCAGTGCTTTTAGGAGAGTGACATGTCTGAGAATAAACTCTTTAACCAGTAAACTTTTAGACCAGTGCTGCCAAAGGACTGAATCATTCATTTTGAGCATGACTTATGTTTAAACATAATGATTAAACAACATAATGCAATCAGAATTATTATTTTGCAGATTCCTCAAAACTTCCACATTCTCTAGCCTTCTGTCTATATTAAAGAATCAAGATTTGGTATGTTTCTAGTTAAAATGCTACTGGCCTTGTGGTTAAGCTAAACAGTGTAAATGCAGATTGAAGGTGGTTTCAGCTTTCAAATCTGAACTCCAGACAGAAAAGTAATCTCAGTTCTGTGACAGTAAGTGGCATTTTGGACTTCTCCCTCTAAAACCACATTTAAAAAGTAGCAATTAGAAATCTATGGGGTGGCTGATTGTCATAGGTACAAAAGACCAGCCTGTGTACTCCTAGCCTCATATCCTGGTGTAGGGAGTGGGATGGAGTTCAGTGAACTCTCATGCCCCACTCATCCATCTTGCCACCCCAAGCTAAACTCTGTAGATCACTTCTGCCCTTAAATGAAACACATTCTGGGAAGATGCCAGCAATTTCACATGACTTCTACTGGGACAAAAGAAATACAAGAAGCCTATGAGTCCAGGCAGTGCCCACCCTTCCCACCATGCTTCAGAAAGTCAATGAAGCTAGTTTGCTTTCCCATTTCTCCTGAAGAGTGGGCTCAGTCCCATGCCCACCTACCAACTTGGGTCCATTCAATGAAGACGCCATAATGAAGAGATACAGCTCCAAATGACTTTAGGGTATGAAGAGTTAGTTAATCTCATCACAGTTTCTATTTTATAGTGACAAGCCCCGTAACAGGAGCCTTCCTCAGCATATGCGGGACAAGATGGCTCAAGCCTTCCACTGCAGAGGTCGCAAACATATTTTTCCCATTTTCTGCAGCACAGCAGCTACCCAGGGAGATGATTCTTTGGCACAGGGAAGGGGGGGTGTCTTCTGCTCAGCTTGTGCCATCTCATGGCCTCAAGTTAACTGAGCCTGGGAGGAAAAAAAGATCCTAAGAATGTTCCTGTAAGCTAGTTAAGAGGGTTTCCTTTAAGGTAGTCATAAACAATGTTCAAAAACCTTAACTGTATTTTATGAGCAGAAAAGTAAACCTTGCACATTTTTTGAAAGGAGGAGACATACAATTGTACTTTCTGAAAAGGATTTTGGAAGAATCAGACAGAGAGCTCTGAGGGCCTGATGATATGGAATAAACACATCCTCTGTTTTTCTTACTGGTTTGCTCTAAAGGACTTTCCAATCATTATCCTGACTGTAAGACCCCATCTAAGCCTTGGGAAGCAAACATATTTTTCAAAAAAACCCAATCCACAGCTTTTAAGTAGATCAGTCTTCAATCAATCTGCCTAAAATTGTGAGCCCTCGCACACAGCTTTGATGGCTCTGTGTGAGAGCTCTAACAACTTTAGCTGAAAGGAGGAGCATTCTGTGGCTTTCACACTCCTGTGCATTCAAAATATGAGCTTGAGCAATGTAAGATCCTGAGACTTTAATATATTATGCATTCTTATCTGCTTCTATTTCATGACCTTGAAGGTCCACTCACATCTCACTTTCAAGTGCTCAGCTTCAGTCACATGGATACAGCCTGCTTGTGATCCTGTGGTCAGGCAGACACTGGTCAGATTAGTCCAGTCTATCAACAGCACAAATGAAAGCCCTAATGTTGCTGTGGCTGACACAGCGCAAAAGATCATATTCCCCTTTTCTGATTATAAAAAAATCTCAAGCCACTTTCATAGCACACCTGTTTCTGTGTCAGAAATCTTACCATGTTATGTGGGGGGGTTATCAGCTGTCCACTGCTTAATTCTGTGGCAAGCTTGCTTCTTAAGCCTCAGAATATCCTAGACCATTCACAAACAGCCTAATTCCTTCGACTGAGCAGCCCCACCTAAGCCAGTGTTAGACAGCTGTCCCCAGAGCAGAAGTTGAGAATAGAAATAAAGCTCATACCTCTTTTGATGTTAAATCATTTATTCCCTCTGTCCTGGAGGGGGACAGAGGGTGCGACCTGGGCAGCAGTCGGCGAGGTGAGAGGGCTGGGCTTCCCCCCTGCTGGCTTTATCGCAGACAGGGGGAAAGGTGATACCAGGGGCGGAGATGGGACAAACAACCAACCAGATCAGAGCCCGCGTGGCCGGAGCCCAAAGTAGACCTGACTCAGTCACATGGCAGGGACCCGGCCGAGAGAGAGGCGGGGCCCAGGGGGATCCACTGCAACAATGTTAGCCTACTTAAAATACATACTTGTTCAAAATTCAGTGCCTGTGGGCAGGTAAGACAACAGGAGTCAGGGTTTTAGAGTAAGAAACCATCAGAGATTCACTTTTTCCTCGGTAAATTCCCTTTCTTAGCCCTACAGTATGTAAAAACACAAACACAGCTAATACCTAATCAAACAACTTCTCTTGCCTTTTTGTGAAGAAAGATGGAAAATGCTACTATTATTTGTATTTTGAAATAATTTGAAGCTCTCTGAGGTCTTCAGTTCCACAGAGCTTTATAAAATAAACAAATTTCTCATTAATTTGAACTTTCATATTTAAAATGCAAATTTAACTACACAACTCAAGAAATGTTGAAAGTCAAAGGCCGTAATAAAAATAGGCCTGTATCTCAGTCCACCTCATTTAAAAAAAAAAAGTGTCTCACTCTAAAATGATAATAAACACTAAATATATACACAGTGTAGGTAAGTAAGTCAGTGTTAGCCAAATGGCATTTTAAATGGCTGCCTATGTTTTTGACTAAACTATTTTGTAATGTACACAATAAAGTCCTCAACATTTTGCTAGTGTGTAAAGAATGTTTCATGCAGTTTTATAGTGTTGCAGACTACTACACAACTCAAGAACAAACTCTGGCTTCATCAACACAAACCAATACATTTTTTAATAAGTCTGCTGTGATTATGTTCCTCCAGCCTGGCTGCAGACTGTATCAACTGCAAACTCTTCCAAAGTAGCTTTTTTTTAATCTACTGTGATGGCACTTAGCTGAGGGAACCGCTGGTCCAAAATCAGATCTTCTCCAACAATAAATAATGAGACCTCAATAAGCACTGATAGACTTCTCCTACCTGTGAGCAAAGGTCTTCATTAGTTTGAAAATAAGACTTTTTTTTTAATTTTTCATTTTGTTTTGCTTCTGACTCAGGACTTCATGAAATTGGGAAGGGTATGGGTTTCAATTTTGAAAAAAAAAAAGCAAATTCTTTTCGGGCTGAATTAGGAAGAGCTCTTCAATCAGCTGGAAAAGAGATCAGTGAAGCAGGGAAACCATAAAACATAAAAGAGTTTCTGCATGGGAATGAGTGCTGAGAGGCATTGGAAACTTCATGCTGCTGCTTTTGATGAAGAGAAGCCTGGTGTGACATCTGGCTCAGATCTTAGCAATTAATGCAATGTAATAAGTGAGGATCTGCTGATAAAAGCACTTGGTCCTGAGGCATCTCCCGTCCTCATTACAACCAAAACTCAAGGTGTCTACTTCAGAGTATCTATAATCCAGGCTTCAGAGCTAAACAATTCAACTGCACATACAGTCTGGCACTTTCATGAGCCAAGTGACCCCATCAAACCCTTCACTCACACATCACCCCTTCTAGAAAGTATTGCTGTAGGGTTTGACAAGCCCCGGTCTTGGCAGGAAGCCCTTGTTTAGATAAGGTTAGCTGCAACATCTCCAAATGACGGGGTCTGACAGGCTCCCTGCCCTGGCAGGGAGGCCTGGAGATAAGGAGGTAGCACTATCTCCCTCCAGGCCCCTCTTGGGGAAACAAAGAGCCTTTTAGTTAGAAAAGATAGATCTAAGATCCTCTAGGAAACTGTATGTAAAATACCCTAGTACCCATTGGTTTCTCACCCTTGCACGCCCACCTATGTACCCCCATAAAAGAGACCCCTCTGCCCCAAGTCGGGAGAGGATTTGTCTCTGGTCACCCCTTCGTGGAAGATGCTAGAATAAAGCTGCTTCTGCGGAACCACCAGAGAGTCTCCTCCTCTCTCTCTATCCGGGCCTGGCCAAAGGGGGGTTCTGCCGTGCAGAGCAGAGCTGAAATCACTGCACTAAGAGCTGATGGCCTGCTGAGCCAGGCATCCTCTGCAGGCAACCCCGGCCGAAGGCTGAGAGAAGCCACGACCCCCTGGGAGACGGTTCCTCACGGGATCACCTCTCTGGGTTCGCTACGGCTTCTTGGGTCTGAGCCTCTGACCCCATCCAGCCCGGGCCGGGAGAAACCCCCCGACCAGAATAACAACTTTATATTGCAGTGTCTTTTCCTCTATGTCTGTCACTGTGTTGCTGCTCACATCAGTTCGTACACACATCATCATTCCTTTTAAGGCTTAATGCCAGAAAAATCTCTATTTTTGTTTTTCCTGGTGTGGCTCCTGAGGGGCGACACAAATCTGGCTTATCCATTCACCATGTTCACGTGTGGATAGAGTGCTGTGGACCTGGGGTGGGAGATTAATCCTGAAGGTGGGAAGATACCTGATATCTGTTGCCCTGGAGTCTCTTTTCTAAAAGGATAAGGATGGCAGGATTTCCTCCTGAGTGGTCACCATGCCTTGTCTGAGAGTCACCAGGGCCTCAGGGACATGTGCAGCCTCATCCCCCCTGCTGTGTGCCTGGCAAACATACAGCTTCTCAGTGTGAGTGGCTACAGTCAAGGCCATCAGCTGTGAGTAGACTCTGGTCTTCCATGTCAATTTTTGGGAGCTTATCTCTGGGATCAGAATATCTGGTGCCCTGGGGCTATTGCCTGGGGTAACTCACCATGCCAGTCCTGCCAGCCAACCATTACCCAGTTTGGGGTGAGCAAGACTGACAGAGTAAGGTCGCTCACAGTGTTTGTCAGATAGTCCTCCAGGCTCTCTTCCTTTGGAAAGAAAGTAGCTGTTGGAGCTGCTGATTGTGCTCACCTTCATTCAGGGAGTCTCTGGCTGCACTGACTGCCAAGGCTACCCAGCCATTTATGGGCTTTCATGGACCCTTGTATTATAGTTATGAACATCTCTGCAGAAGGACTCTTGTCACTCAGGGCATTTGGTCCCAGCCTTGGATTCCATATTTTTGTCAATTAGATTTCTTTCCAAGCCCTCACCACATTCATAGTGGAAGTCAAATGGATGTTTCTAGCCAGAAGTGGAGTCAGTCTTCTAGTGGCATCTGTCATATGGAGCTCATGGCTGTCACTGATGAGGACCACAAATACACTGGTCACCAGGAGTGGACTGCATCGGTTAGTGACTGATGCTTTTGTCATTGTAGTAAATGTACTTGTGGGAGTCCAGAATATGGAAAATATTTCCCTACCTTATTTGAGGCATTTATACCCCCTTGTACACCCCCCTGTACAACACTGCTTTTAACCTTTGTCCATGGAAAAGGCTGCAAAGCCTTTAGAATGAGTTAGAATTTACAGAGGTGTAAGTCAGGTGGTTGTATAAAATGTAGTTTGTCGCAAAATGAAAATCTTAGAGTTTTTAGGGTTTTTAGTATAGTAAGTAGATAAAGTAGAAAACACCAAGATGGAGAATTGTTGTCCTTTTTCTACCTTCTTCTTCCTTCTTCACCTACTCCATATTTTGCAGTATTGGTAGCATAAAATAATTGGTTAAAAATTGCTAGAGTTCCTGTCTGTGTGTCCAAGTATTTGTTGGGCATTGGTAGAAAAACAAAAATAATGTATAATTGGTTGATGTGTCTATAAAAGGGTGGCGGATTTTTTTGTACCACGCATTTTGCATCTTCTCAGCTTCATGCTATAGTGCCGATTAGTACTTTACTGATAAGATAGCAATAAACAACCTTGAGTCCGAGAAGATTCTGAAGGCCCGTTCATCTCTTATTAGCGTCAAGGATTTACTCCCCCATCTGGGGAATACTGTGGGGGTAATCCACCATCGCAGTACAGTCAATACAAAAGAATCCAAATCTTCTTTCTGCCATCTTTCTCTTCTCCCTTTCCTCAGAGGAGGACTTCCTACACCCTGCTCTAAGATTTGCCTACTCTCTTCTCACTCCTGAGTAATAGTCAATCTACAAGCTTGGAGCAAGCAGAGTTACTTGGGTTACCCCTCCCCTGGCCCTCAGTGGTTTGGGCTCTTACATCTCCATGAGACACCTATGCACCTTTGAAACAGACCTTGCAAGTTCATGTCCTCCAAAAGGGATCTATCTTACATACACCAAAATCCCTCTGAGAAACAAATATGTCAATAGGGGACATGGAGGGTCTCAGGGGGTTATTTTAACCACCCCTCCCCCCCACCAGCAGATACTAACCAAACCATTAGAGTCAGTAGTATCTCTTTTTCAGGTGTGAGACACAGTCTTTCCTGTCCTTCTTTCCTCTTTTTCCATCCCTCCTCCCCATTCAGTAAGAAATGTTACCCTCAAAATGCCAAGTGATTTTTCAGTTCCCATCTTGAATCTACAAGATAAAAGTAATTGAAATGAAGTTGACTCAGCAGGAACTTGTTTTATTCTGACAAATAATTCGAGATTTTTTTTTTACACTTTGGACTGCCCTGAGTTTGTTCATAACTTTTTCCATCTAACAAGGGTACAGGACCAACCTCTTAATTCACCAGACACACTACAAGAAAGCAAAAGCTGCATTAGACTTTGTCACTATCCTGGTCATGTGAGTCCAGGCCTTGTAGTTTGTCAATGCTTCTATGATTTTAGACTGTGCATAACAGTCAGCTCAAATGAGTTATCTCAACCCAAAATTTATTCATTTTTTCCACAGGATTGCATGCTTCATGATAGAGAATTATAGTGAGGCAAGACACAGTGGAGCAACAAAGGATCCAGCTGAAGAGGCTCTACAGCAAGGACTCTGGTTGAAAACTGGGAGCAAGAGTGCCAAATCAGAGCATGTAGCTAGCACAAATTCAGAGGCTTTGTAAGTCAGAGAAGCCCAGTTCAAGAGTAAAAAATAGCAAGAATTCCTAAAGGCACAATTTTAAACCTTTTGCTCAAAATAGTTGGACAGTGAGGACATTTTTAAAGCTTTCAATGGCTGCCTCAGAAAGCTTCTTCACTCAGCAATAGAAATTTATTGGTGCAAAGCTGCAGTGTTTGCCTCTTTCCCATTCTGGCTGTAAGCCTTCACCTCTATGCCTACAAGCAATTAGTTAGCTGGTGTGTGGATGCTGCTCATCACATGGGATGGGAGCTGGTATACACAAAATTTGGGGTGTGAGATAGCAGGCCAGCTGTCCTATGCTTGCTCCCTGGGCAAGGAGACAAGAGTTTCTGGGCTGAGTCAGAGAAGACAGGCTCCAATGTGTGTGTGTCCCAGTCAGAGTTGTATGCCACAGAGGAGATTAGATGCAAACCTTACCCAGGCAGAAAGAGTCTCTGAAAGCACAGTGCACCACAGGCTCTGGTTCACTCTGAACTAACTCCTTTGTTACTAAGTAGCAGCTGTATTTTAGAAATGCAGAAAAAGAACTACGGGTAGAATAGCTGCAAGATGGTGTAAAGGTATCAAATGTTAAGGCAGGAGGCAATTACAGGCAATTAAACCAAACACTGAAGGTTCAAGTTGACTACTAGTGTGCTGCTGGCAATGCCAGGTAAGGTCTTTCTCCCTCCCAGGGAGCCCTGACTGTGGCTTTGTAGAGAATGACAGAAGTGTAGAAGAAAGCACTAAGGCTGATTTCCCGTTCCCAAGACATCCCAGCTAACAGATAATCCACAATTTTGCCTTGTACTGATGCCATGATGATTTTTTGCCTTTTCTTTTATACCCTTGTTATACCTTTTTACAACTTCTGTATTCTTAGTGCTTTTTGCCTACATTCTTAGACTTGTTTGTTCAGCTAAGAGATTAAACATCTTAGAAGCTTCATAAGTAAGAGTTAGTGTTCCCCAGACCCCAAGGTACTCTCCAGAACACATTCTGTAAACTAAGATAGAATGATCCAGGGGAAGGTTCCTTGGAGAGGAAGTGTTGTAATGGAGAATCCTTAAAACAAATATAAGACAGCGATGAACTTGGAAGGAAAGATGAAGCGATATTTTTTGTAGATGTTCAGGGATGATTTATTCCTCCAACTACATGGCTGGAGTTCCCAGGCAGACCCAGTCATGGGACCCTGCTCTCTTCCCTGGCCCAAGCACCCAAACTACCCAATCAGGAACAGGTATAGGACACACATGACATGGGGACAGGGACAGGGACAGGGACAGACCCACACCCTGCAGGGTCCCTCTCCCCAAGATTTCAGGGAGAGGCACCTCCACAATTCACCCTTTCTTTTTAAATAAAGAACATTGGAAACAGTTGGATAAACAACAAAACAGTTTCAAAGGAAAGGAAGCCACTATCTTGAGTCCCCAAATGTCCAAACAGATTTTCTTTGAAGATTCAGAAGGGAGATAGGACTTGAGCATACTTAAGATGAAAACTGAGTCAGGACAGGTTTTTTCCTTTCTGTACTTGTTGGAATCTCAGAAAATGACAGTTCATTTCTTCCCTCCCTCCTTTTCATCCCCCCATTGGCATTGCAAAGGGATTCATGGCAAATGGAAAAGACTGGTTTTGTGAGGGGAACCAGAAAGGGAAATTTAGGCTGGGCATATATGGGGGATAAAGGGGCATGGGATAAAAGGGAAAGGTGGGATAGGGGAAAGGATAGGGATTATGGGGATATTGTCTAGCATATCTACTACCTTTCACAGGGGCACCCCCAGGCCCTGTAACACATGCTGCTTGTGGACCCTTTCTTCCCTGCACAATTTTAAATTCTACTCTTTCTCCTTCTTCTAAGCTTGGAAAACCACTTTTGGGGTTATTTTTTACAATAGCAGATTTATGGACAAAAATACTCTCTCCAGTATCATTTTTCATAAGAAACCATAATTTTTCTTTACATTGTACCATTTTACAGTTCCAAAAACCCTAGCTGCGATAACCTTTTCCTTTTTCTGAGTTCCTTTGTTCTTGCTTTCACTTTCAGCTTTTCTTGCTCTCGCGTTGGAGCTGCCACAGCCGGGACCACCAGGGCCAGGGCCACCAGCGCGTTCCTGGCACAGGGTCTTTATTCCTCGGGATCGTGTTTGGAGCCGCGCGGGTCCGGTCTGGCCGTGCTGCTGCACGCCGCCACTGCCGGCTGCTCCACCTTCGGCCACCTCTGCACCGCTGCTTGGCGCTGTGCTTGCTTCTCCTCAGGAGCTCCATGTGACTGCTGCTCCACACTTTCCGGGCGTTCATGCAGCTGCACAGCCGCGCCCTGTAAGGCATTCACGTGTGCATGGCTTTGTACCACCGGCGCTGCCGCCGCCGCTGCTGCTGTTGGCTGTGTGGCCATCAGCTAGCACGGTTTCCTTCTCGCCCCCACGCCGCTCCAGCTCAGCTCGTCGTGGCTCACCACGGTCGCCATAGCGACTGCCGCAATCGCCGCTGCCTTTCTCGGCATGGGGCTCAGGCTCGGGCTCAAACTATCACTCACCATGTGGCGCAGGGCAGCCATCGCCGGGACGCACCTCTGCCGCTGCCGCTCTTGCTGCCACCCTCACCGCTGCCCTTGCTGCTCGTGCCTCTGCTCTCTCAGTTAGCTTTTGGCGTTTCTCAACAGCTATTTCTACTAGCTGTCCTTCTTTATTCACTGTAAGGATACCTCGGAGACCCCTAGGAATGCACTCTCCCATCCAGCGTCTTTGGCGTCACTCTCCCACTGTCGCTCGGGAGTGCACTCCGATACAGGGATGGGGTCTGCTCTACAGCTGGTGCTTTTAGGGGAGCTGGGTGCCTCCACCGCAGGCACCTCAGCCGCAGGCACCTCTGTGTTACTGGGACTGAGTATATGCTTTATGAGCGCAACTTCAATTGCAAAAGATGCTAGGATCAATTCTATTACCATTCTACTTCTTGACTGAATCATTATCAGTGCATCAATTTCTTTCCAAAAATTGTCCCCTCTAGTCACAGGAAAACCAACATCAAAAATTAAGTCTTGAGTGACATAAAAGAAATTTTTGAAAAGCCAGTTAAAAAAGTGTTCTAAATGTCCTGGGTGCAGTTTTGCATTTTGTTTCACTAGAATTTCTCTCACTTCCAAGTACATTTTTCTCTGTGGCTCAGATAGCCACAACTCCTCTGATTTCTCCATCTGGTCAGAAAATACAGCCAAAAACAAGACAATAAAAAAGTTAAATTATTCACAATTCACATTGGTGTACTCTGGACCTTTAGAAATCATTTTCAGGGGTCAAATGTCCGCATTCTCCACCATCTGTTGTAATGGGGAATCCTTACAACATGTACAAGATAGCAATGGACTTGGAAGGAAAGATGAAGTGATATTTTTTGTAGATGTTCAGGGATGATTTATTCCTCCAGCTGCTCCTCCCAGGCAGACTTCAGTCATGGGACCCTGCTCTCTTCCCTGGGCCCTGGGCACAGAAAACCACCCAATCAGGAAGAGGTATGGGGCACACGTTACATAGGAGCAGGGACAGAGGCAGACCCATACCCTGCAGGGTCCCTCCCCCCAGAATTTCAGGGAGAGGCACCTCCACAAGGAATAAACTCATTCAAGCCTCTCACTGAAAAATTTTTGATAGATATGTTAATTAGTAATACCTATAATGATATACCAGATCTTTTGAAAGAGGCATTGTGGTGTGCATTTCAGTGCATTTGACCTGGACATGTGCACCTAAGGATCCTTAAAATAAATACCAAGCTAAAATCCCTTTTTCCCTTCTAACCATGTTTGACTCTTAATTTTAAGACCAAGAAAAGACATAAGTACTACATAAAAGATTTTACCTGCTTGTACTGGTACCCATTCTCAAATGAGCCGCAGGTGAACCCTTTATTCAGCAGTGTGATGCACAGCTGGGGAGAGAGATGGGGAGTGTAGGGTCTGACAAGCCCCTGCCCTGGCAGGGAGGCCTGGAGATAGGGAGGTAGCACTATCTCCCTCCAGGCCCCTCTTGGGGAAACAAAGAGCCTTTTTAGTTAGAAAAGATATATCCAAGATCCTCTAGGAAACTGTATGTAAAATACCCTAGTACCCATTGGTTTCTTACCCTTGTACGCCCACCTCTGTACCCCATAAAAGAGACCCCTCTGCCCTGAGTTGGGGGAGGATTCGTCTCTGGTCACCCCTTCGTGGAAGATGCTGAAATAAAGCTGCTTCTGCGGAACCACCAGAGAGTCCTCTCCTCTCTCTATCCGGGCCTGGCCAAAAGGGGTTTCTGCCTTGCAGAGCCGAGCTGAAATCACTGCACTAAGAGCTGATAGCCTGCTGAGCCAGGCACCACTGCAGGCAACCCCGGCCGACGGCTGAGAGAAGCCACGACCCCCTGGGAGACGGTTCCTCACGGGATCACCTCTCTGGGTCTGCTACGGCTTCTTGGGTCTGAGTCTCTGACCCCATTCAGCCCGGGCCGGAGGGAAAACCCCCCGACCAGCATAACAACTTTAGGGGAGAAATTCTTGTTTCATTTGAGGAGATCAAAACACAGCAGGAAAATAAAGTCTGTCTAAAATATTGACATTCTGCTGTCCCATTCACTAGAGGCAGAGTTTCAGACTAATGTGCTGTAACTTGACATTAATATGGAGCTGAACTAGAAATAGACCACTTATGGAAACCTCAGTAAGGAGACAGACAAAAAAAATGTAATATGCACAACTTATGATATCAAGATTTCAGAATCCTTTTTTTTTAAACTCCTAAAAATACATTTACACAACCCACGTTAGCCATACATTCTCTTCCAACACAAACAAGATGACAACGTTTCCCATCATGTGGAATATAAAGAACTCACCAACCACTTGGAAAAAAGCAAAGAGAGCATCATTTGGAGGGGCCTTAGGGTGGACAGTGTGACCCAAGGTTTACAAAAATTGTGATGCAGGATGTAGAACTGTTATCCACCACCTTGTGCACAGCCAGAGTTTGAGGGCACCTGCTGAACCTCACAGGCCATCAGTCCAGAGGGAAAAGTAAGTTCGTCTATACACAGCAGGTGGTCATCTTGGACTCACTGCGTTAGGATCATCAGCTCCAAAAATGGGCTAGAAAAAATAATCTACAACAGGTCCATAAATAAATACCAAAGAGATTAGGGAAGGATGTGCCCTCTAACAGCCCAAATACAGCACCTGGGAATTCCAGGAGACTGAGGAGGAAGGACTGTCACTGGTGCCCAGGCTCATGTGCTCACCTTAAGTGACAGCTGGCACTGTCAGAGTTGAGCTGCGGGGTTGCAGAGATGACCCTTTATCTGATTCTGAAGAGTATTTGTCATGTTACGAACAATCTTTGGGCAGGGAAAGAAAGAAAAAAGCTCTTCCATGTGACTTCCTTTTTTCAAGAAAAGCAGAACTTGAGAAAGGCAAAGAGAGCACTTACACTCCCTGGAAACTTTGGCAGTGCTGGCCACCACAGGAACTGCTTAATTACAGTGTTAAGTCCATTCTCCCCAGAGCACTCTGAAGCCAGCCAGCACTGGGAAGCACTGGGAGTAATTATTCATATGGGCTGATGGCAAACATCACTGGCGGGGTCATTTTGCTTCCCTGTTCTCCTGCTCTATGTGCATTAGAAAATTAATACGAAAATGGCAATTCTGGAACAGAAATGGGTACTGACACATATGAGTAACACCACAGTGGTGACATGGAATAAGCTCTAACCAGGGAGAGGTTAAGGGTCATGGTCAGTCTTCCCTTCACTGGTCAAATTTAAATCCAGCAGCGTGAGAGCTGGTTGGAAGTCCAGAAGCATACATCCCTAACAGTGCCTCAGGGATGCACTGCCTCAGAGATCACTGAGGTAATGTTTTGCTTCTCCCCTCTGTGCAGATCCAGTCCAGGCCATGCTGTCTCAGTCTGTCACTGCAGCAGCCAAGACATGCATCCCAAGCTGGAGAGGAGGATGGATGAGCTGCCATGGCCATCACACAGTGACAAGGAGACCTGGCCTCTGTCTGAAGAGATGCCAGGAAGAGACCTCTGGGAGGGTGCAAGCAAGCTTTTATCACTCAGTAGCACTGAAGTTTGGGGACCAGCTGCTGGACACAGATGTTGCAGATAGCCTTTGTGATGCTATAGTTTAGACCAGAGATTAACAAACCTGTCTTCACATAGCCACTAGAGATATGTCAGGACAGACTTTGTTCCTTTGTTTGTTACCCCTCATGTTGACGACCGACCTGTGTGATGTGACCAACTACACTGTCACTTCTGATTCACACCAGTGTTTGTATGTGTAGTTGCTCTCTCCCTACGAACAAGTGCTTTCTGACACTAAAGGGCCTTTGAATGTGGGGTTGCCTTTTTTTACATGGTCTTTAGGGTACTGTGGCATTCAAATCCCAGTTAGGACACCCATGCTCTAGTAGGATTTGTAGTCAAAAGGACAAGGCAGCTTTACGAAAAAGAACATGAGAAAATAACTTGCTCTTTTTAATAAAAGGCCTTTCTGCTGGTGATACCTAAAGGCAGTGGGATGCAACACCTGCAGTTACCAGGCAACTGCCAGGAGTTACCTTATTTTGGCTTTACCTGGTGGACTTGTCAGGGGAGGCTTTCTGGCCCTGAGAGGAGATGGGGAGGCTGAAAGCCTCAGGGAAAGAGGAGCAAGCTCAGGAAGCCTGGAAATAATGCATTCCTCACCAGTCTCTCAGATTTCTCTCGTCTCTACACGAAGACACTATTAAAGATGCTGGAGCTGTGAGCTTAGACACCGCTGTGCTAGTCAGATGTGGGCATTGAAACAGGCAGCAGGGATGTTCTTCCCCTACATAAATGTTTTATGACCAAGTTTGAAATGCCTTAATGCCTCAACAAGGGCATGTGTAGGGATCTTGCACCTGGGGAGAAAGAATCACAAGTAACAGCAGGGCTGGGGCTAACTTGCTGGAGAGCAGCTCTGCTGAGGAGACATGAAGGATGTGAGTCTTGGTGGGTGACAAGTTCGCCATGAGCTGGCAGTGCCCTTGTAGGCAGGAGAGCCAAAGGTATCTTGGGGTGCATCAAGAAGGGTATCGCCAGCAGGTCAAGACAGATGATCCTTCCCCTCTATTTAGCCCAAGTGAAGCCATATCTAGAGTGCTGTGTCCGGTTCTGAGCTCCTTAGCACAAGTTGCTACTGGAAAGGGTCCAGTGGAGGCCACAAGATGATGAGAAGTCTGGAGCATTTCACTTATGAGAAGAGAGCATAGGAGCTGAACCTGTTTAGTCTGGAGAAGAGAAGGCTGAGAGGGGATTTAATCAGTATATACCAATATATCATAGGCAGGTGCCAAGAGGATGGTGCCAGACTTTTCAGTGGTGCTCAGTGACAGAACAAGGAGTAATGGCCACAAACTAAAACACAAGATGATCCACCTCAACATGAGGAGCAATTTCTTTCCATAGAGAATGGCAGAGCACTGGAACAGACTACCCACAGAGGTCCTGGGTTCTCCTCTCTTGGAGACATTCCAAACCCACCTGGACATGTTCCTGTGTCAACTGCTTGAGGTGACCCTACCTGGGCAGGGAGGTTGGATCTCCAGAGGTCGCTTCCAATCCCAACCATTCTGTGAATCTGTGATTCTGTGAGGTGTTACCACTGTCAGTGACAGTCTCAGCCTTGGCCAGTGGAGGTCTGTCCTGGAGCCAGCTGGCATTGGCTCTGTTGGACGTGGGAGAAGCTTCTGGCACCTTCTCAGAGGAATCACCCCTGTAGCCCCTCTGCTGCTACTGAATCAGGGGGGAAGGAGTAAGCAGAGGTTAAATGATTTACTATGCATACCGCTTGCTCAACATTTATTGTGCCCACCAAAGCAGAGTGAAGATCTAAGACTATTGATAAAGGGAAGGGATCCTTACCAAAGATCCTGTTTTTCAACCTAAAACTAACTCAACCAGCTTTTGAGTCTGGACTTAGGACAGGGACCTAAAGCGCTTGCGCAGAGGGAAGAGGTGAAAAGTTCACAACTGAGGAAGACTCTTACTTCATCCCAGAAGACCACCAGAAGACCACCACGTAAGACCACCAGACAATACTGCGCAAGTGCAACGTGGATGTGAATGACTTTTGGGCTCATTATAATACGAAGCAAGGCTAGGCAAGGCTAGGTCATGAATATGTATAGAAGTATTGGGAAACTTACTGAATATGGAACCTGTAACCTGATACATACCAAGCTGAAGGCAGCTGTGGGTAAGCATGACTTTGGAGGAGCGAGACCTCATCTGTCCCAGTGCTGGAATAAACGTACTTACTTTACTACTTATTCTAGTAGTGGAGTCTTTTCCACATATCACTACCAAAACGTTGCCATGCAAACTCAATACAACCTGTCACCCTGTTACTCTCATCTGTAGAGGGAATACCACAGTACCCTGAAGCAAACAGATCCCCTTAAGGTGGTTTGGTTTTATTTTTATTAAAAAAAAGGAACTGAGTAGCAATATTTTCAGCCTGTTGCCCTGGGAGCAGTAATTCTCTGACTAAAGAAATACAGCAGGTTAAGGAAAAAGCATAGGCTGCAGTATATGAGAGTTTTCCCTGATCCTAGCATTGAGATGGCTCATTTTTGAGATGGGGTGGGGACAGAACTGCAAAAGGCTGATATGTCTTTAGGCAAGAGGAGAGCACCTGAGAGTAGAATTTTCACTCAAGAGCTTAGGAGAGACAACATACTTCCAGGAATCACATGCAAAAACCAAAGACAGAGGGGACACTGCTGCTGGCAGCTGCCTCAGCCAGAAGCCATGTGCCCTCTCAGGCTGGGAATAGTGCTTTGTGGGCTGATGAGAAAGGAGCAGTGACCCTCCTATCCCTTAAGGTCTGTGTGTGCTCCTCCCTGGTGT
>JACBWW010000052.1:375823-450389 GCA_020086605.1 Lanius collurio
CCCAATGGCTTAGGCCCGCTCTCCAACCGTCTGTACTGGTCCTATTGGTCAAGGTACTTTCAGTTACATCTTAATAATTTCAGTTATAGAACAGGGATTATAAAATAGGATTAATTATTATTGCGAGGCCTTCAGGCCAGCTGCAATATTAGATAATTAAAATAGAATTGGATTGTGAAGAACAAAGACAAAAATTGGAACACTCCTCCTACCTCCCATTTGTTCCCAGGATCAATTTTACTCCTTCATCCCTGTTGGGGTTTTAGGAGTTCTCCTTCTGTTTTTTTTTCTCTTAAAAAATTTTCCCCATATATGTTGCTGGGGGACAAATTACTGGGTGCTTAAGAAAAACAAAAGACCTGGCCACAAGGGGGAGGGGTCCAACTGGCTACTCTCTTTCACCTGGGGTTTTCTCATGTAGGGTGGGGGATGCCACGAGAATTGAACTGGGAAAAAGGGGTTGGGTACAGCTGCTGGCTGGCTGGTGTTCTTGCAGTTTCGAGGGAGAGCAGGGCTCCCATCATTGTGGAGGGAGCTCATTGCTGCTGCAGGTTTCTGTTTTTGGCTGCCTTCCTTCTACCATGAGTGGAGCTTGCTTGCTGGAGCGGCTGTTGCACTGGGACCCTAACACCCCATCTCAATAAAAGAGGGGCCTTTTCACCATCTGCTTAGGTGCCTCGGGGTAAACCCCAGGATCCCAAGCCCACCTTTCCCTGCCCCACTGGGAGCCAAGCTGCAGCTGCCCTGCCCCCGCCATTGCTTTGAGCCTTTGCTACATCATAGCCCCTGCACATCCTACCTGCCGAGACCTCCCGGGGTTCCAGCTGCAGTCCCAGAGTTCGATACATCTCGTCTGCCACCTGGGATTTGTGCTCGTTCCTGCTGTTCCAGCCTCCTGTTCCCCAGAGTCCAGCCAGACACCAGGATCGGCTGCCCACGGAGGTTTGTGAAGCCTTTCTTCCATCTCCTCCCGAGATCTAAGCCGCCATTACTGCGTGCTCCCCGAGCTCGCTCCGGAGCGCCCCCTGCAGCCGCGGGGGAACCATCGCACCTGCCCTGCTCACCGGGAGCCGCCAGCGCCCCTGCCGGCTGTGACTGGAACTGCACCAAAGGGGAAAGGGCCTGACAGCCGAGAGAGGCTGCACTGGGTTTGTGCTTCTGTTTGCTGTTACTACCATAGTCATTGTTGTTTGTTTGCCTTGTTATACATATATATATATATGTATAATAGTAAAGAACTGCTATTCCTATTCTTTATATCTTTGCCTGAAAGCCCCTTAATTTCAAACTTATAATAATTCATAGGGAAGGGGGTTGCATTTTCCATTTCAAGGGAGGTTCTTGCCTTCCTTGGCAGACAGCTGTCTTTCAAACCAAGACAATCCTCAATTCCTCTTCCTCCTCCCTCTCCCCACCCCAAGCAGTGGAGGGGAATAGGGAATGAGAGGCTGTGGTCAGTCCTTAATGGCTTCACTTTGCCACTCCTTTCTCTGTATAGTTTCGCCCTGCTCCGGTGTGGGCTCTCCATGGGCTGCAATCCTGCAGGAAACACTTAACGTGCTCTGGCATGGCATTTCCATGGCTGCAGGGGACCCCTGATCAGTTGTGTGGAGCAAAGCACACGCACTCCCTCTCCATATTTACCTTTATCTCAGAGCACCCCAGAGAAGTGACAAAAACCACTGAGAAGTCCGGATCAAGGTTTTCTTGGTAGAGTATTTCCATTTTTGGAAAACAAAAAAGAGATGTTATTGGGAAAGACAAGATGCCCAAATCCATTTATTTTTTCCAGAAAATGAAACTTGTGTTAGCAAAACCCTAATTATGACCAAAAGCTCTGACTTTTTCTGCTGACATGGAAACATTTCTTTTTTGCTTTTTGGTCACGTTCTTTTATCCTCTAACTCAGAAAAACGAGGTATAAAATGTCTCTCACTCTGTACTGGCCTGGATAAATATCAGATAGATGTATACTGAGGTTTATTTAGCAGGCCCTTTTGCGCTTCAGATATTTCCACTGTGCAGGAGCTCAGGTCTTTTGGACAATGAACCAATATGATTTCCCAAGAGCCATTTATTTGTTTACATTACACTATACTTATGCACTGTGCAGATGCCATTCACATGATCATGCACTACTTGATTGGTCCCCCTATCTTGTCCATGCGCTCTGCATGCACCTTTCAGAAAACATCATTTGGTCTAGTCCAGGATGGTACACTCCTTCTTTATCTATTTTCTTGCTGTCTTGGTATTCTGTTCCTCAGTGTCTTGTTCCCAATTTAGCGCTGCTTACTTTCTAGTAACCTTGAAGAATTCCTGAGGGCTCTGATAAGGGTAGCTGAAGATAGTTTGGCTGGGGCACACTGTCAGGGTTCGAGTGCCTTACAACACCACAGCCAAGCGGGCATGTGGAATCAATCCATTTCACAGGAAGTCCATTATACCCACTTGAATTTAAAATGCACACTTGAGGAAAAATTGCACTGGATCTTAATAACTGCAGGGGACTTTGGAGGTCACACACACGGCAAAACAAGTGGTTGTGTTATCATCAGGCATTAATTCCCTTTGGTAAGGTCTGGCAGGGCACAGTGTTCCTTCACCTGTTGCATCAAAATGTTGATTTTCTGATATGAGTGGGGCTTTCCTGACCAGAAAAGAGCAGTTGTAACAAACTGTATTGCAATTTTACTAATCAAACAAACACCCACTCGAGGCTGTTATTTTCACTAGGAACTCGTTAATGCCTTTGGTCAAATCCCATGCATAGTGCCAGAAGGGGATTAAATAGTAATCAGAGTTCAAGCCAAGGCTCATTTGTGTACCATCAAGGTGACCTATGTAGCTGCCAAGTTTCACATCAGAGTGAGGAGAAAAGAAAAAAGGAATAGCCAGGCAAGCTGTCATCAGTGCGTCACTTTGGTCGAGAGATTTCTGATGGCATCTATTTAGAAAACTACTCATTTTCTCTCCTTGATACTTAATGAGAGATAGATATGGAAAGACACTCCTGATACTTTCATATGCTCACATGCCTTCTAGTGGGGCTGGGAGATATATGTGAAGGCAGGACATAGCTTTCACAGAGCTCCCAGTCCCAGAAGTAGCCCAAGGGCATCTGCATTGCCCTGATGCAGAGTTCCTTCTTAGGCTGAGGTAACTTCATCCATCAGCCTTGGCACTGCCTGAAAACCTGCTCTGTTTGCAGTCTGCAGAAATGCTCCATGGCCACACATTTCCAGGCTGCTGCCTGAGACCATGGCAGGGCTCTCCTATATGAGTGGGAGGAAATGTTTTTAGGAGCCATTTCTGTGGCAACGTATCTATTGTCCTGGTTTCATGTGATTTACCATCTTTTAAGCATTACTCAGTCAATGCTCATTTAATCTTGGTTACAAACCTTAATGTCTAAATAATTTGTATCTTTCTTTTCACTAATATAAACAAATTTCAAATCAGGTATCACAACATAATAATTATTATTACATGGGCAGCTTGTGTGTGTGTGAGAATATTTCATTATGCTTTTAGCTTCATTTAATTCTCAAGACAAATGATAAAGAGATCAGACTATCTCAGTGTCCTTTAGGAGATTTTGCTGAGCAGCCTCTACTCAGGCTGTAGGTTGCTAAGACAAAATATTCAGGTTTCCGTTTTTAGCATAGGCAGGTGAAGGCTCAGAAGGCTTCAGGGACTCACTTTCATCCATACATCAAACTTATCAGAAATAATAACTTGTAGGAAAACAGGATAACCTTGCTGGGATACTACTTTCACTTTCAGGGCTGAGTAGGGTTGTTATTGTTGCAGGCAGAATAGGAGCTTCAGACAAAAGTTTTATCAGGGAGACCCTCCCGTTGAGTCCCAAGGTGTTCCCTTGCTTGTTAAAGTCCTTAGAGAGGAGACTGGTTGCAGCTGGATCCAATTCTAGTCCCAGACTTGGTCAAAAGAAATACATAGATAAACTTGAAACTTTATATGACTTTGTTCCACAAGACTAAGGATGGTAATCCAACTATACTTATATAAAGAAAATAAATTATTTAAAGTGATCATTATAATGATTATTATTAGTCTAAAAGATCTCAATCAAAACAAGTTACTACACAGTATAGGTAACTATAATGACTACTGTAGTACAATACTTTTTAAGCAGCAGGAGGCTGGTGTTTCATGCCACTCTACTGCCTTACGGCTGCCTCTGCCCAGTCAGAGTTGAATGGGAATAAGCTTCACCTTGGCACCGGCAGCTCAAGCCTACAGATGGTGTGGGAACTCGTCTGAGTATCAGGTTTTCTATGCCATGGGCTCAGTCTGTCGGTGGAGTTTGACATTGGAGCCTGCAGCAGGGCTCTGACATGAGCCAAGTGGGAAGCAGCAGTGTTAAGTTATGCACACAGTCATCTGTTTGGGTTTGATTTCTTGAGATCCTTGAAAACCCATGATGTGCTGCCTCGAGGTTCAGTGTGATTGCAGACACTGGTAGGAAGCCTCTGAAAATGAAAAATACCATCTTTTTAACAGAACTGAGGACTAATGGTGCTTGAAGGAAGAGGGAGACTTTCTGTCTCCTTCAACAATAATGGTTACAAAATGTTAGACTCCTGTGTCTCTAAATTACTGTTTTTTGAGGCACTTCAGTGAATCAATCTGTGCAAATAGACATCCCAATTTAACTTCTCTCGAGGCACCTACTAACCCAGCTGCCTGCTCTGACTCTCTGACTCTGAATGGATAAAGTGGGTGCCACTGGCTACTGAATCGTAAGCTCCAGCATCATCACGGTAACATTTCATAATGATAAAAATTAGCCTGGGTTTAAAATTGGGGAGGGGGCGAGGGGGAAGAAGAAAGCATCTGAGGAGAGAAGGATGTTTTTTCCTTCCAATTACTGTGCATGTGACAGCATGGCATGCTTCAATGCAGTGTGACAGCAGGGCTTGGTGCCAACACACTGGGACAAGCCACCTACCGCTTCTCATGAAACTGGAGGTGAGAAGGCTTCCCTGCAGCTGTCAAGTAGCACTACTGGTCCAGTTGCTGGAGTTCAAGTATAATTGTAGAAGCTTCTGGCATTCCAGAGATGTGGGCAGTGGTGACATACTAATGACACATAGTGGTGTTGGCTGATCCTTCATTTCTCTTTATAAATTGCACTTCCAGTAAACTGAGAAAGGAAAGTTTTAGGGATCAGGGCTAAGAGCTGTGAGTGCCTCAAAGCTGCAGCCCTGAGCCACCTCTCAGGCACTGATCCCAGGGGCATTGCTGCTGGTGGCAAACCCAAGCTGAGAAGGGTTTGTCACATGCAGATGCATATTTCTTTCCCCATGTAATCTTCTCTGCTGAGTTTGTACAGCAGTTCACAGGGAAACAACACTGAATTGATCCTGAAAATAAACATATCAAAACATACTGTGAGGATTGTTTTAAACAATTCATCTATTCTAGGAAAATATTAGAAAAATGTAATCCTATATTATGTTTATATATATAATTGCTATGCATGTTTTCCTAAATGGAAATCTTTATTTTTTTGCTGTATCTACCCAACATCAAAACTTGTCATTTTTAACCCAGATGAGTTTATTGCCATGGCTAACATTCCTGTGAAGCACAGCATATTTAACACACTCATATTTTCCAAAGACTCTGTGATGTACTGTTGCTAGTTTTGATTGTTCTCCGGCACTGTTTTCCTGGTGGGACTCCAGGTTAGGTCCTGCTGCCTCCCAAGTGCACAGCCCAGTAGCCAGGATACTTTTCCCAGGCACGCACAAAACCCTGGTGTTCAGAATGGTGGCAGCATTTGAGTCAGTGCTGCTGGCCGGTGTGGGACCTGGTGATGGGGTCGCACAAGGTGTGGGAATACTCCCTGTGAAATTCGGAGCTCGTGCTCCTGCTCAGCTCTGTGGCTGCAGGCAGGCAGAGGGGCAAAGCAGGGAGTGGTTTCTTCTCAGCCTCCCCAGAACAGAGCCGCTGAAGGTAGCAGGGCTGTGCTCTTGGCAGAGGTCTGGCCTCTCTCAGGAGAAGCTGCAGCCCAGCGGAGCTGCAGCCCAGCAAGGCCAGGGCATCTCTGCTGCTGTGGGAGCTGCTGCCCAAGGGGTTCCCCCGCTTCCCCTATTCACTAAAACATCAAGTTGTGTCGTAACATAACAGGAATATTTTTTTGAAATACAAATGGCCCTGCTTTTGAGGAGGTAAAAAGATCATAAATCTTTAGACATAGCTCATTAGCTGGAATTATGCACAAGTGAATAGGAATTTTAAAGATGATGTTCCAATTTTTCATTCAAATTATCGATACTGCAATCTTCCATTCATTTCCCTTGTGTAAGCACTTAAGAGAACATATATCCTTCATCTCTCTTGTCAGGCACATGCACCCAGGATTTTACCAGCAAGAGACTGAGAGAATCCAAGGTTAGTAGAGAGAAAGCTGCAGAAACACCCACGGTCACAGGGAATTCTGAGTATTTCTCCAGCAAATATATGGGAGCAGGAGGCACACAGACCCTATAGCTTCACAGCTTACCCCCTGTCTCCCCTTCCCCCCCACATTAATTCAGTGGAAGTGTTTCAGTCACACCACTGAAAATGCCAGAGAACAAATCAGTATCATGGAGAGGAGGGTGCTGTTGATGCACCACTGTATCACATGGGAAGACAAGGAGAGTAGTCCTGTCTGCTGAAGTTTTGCTGCTACGAATGTGTGCTGATTTGGGCAAATTTAAGTAGCAGGGGAAGGCCACAGAAGTAGCTTCTGTGAGAAGCTGCTGGAAGCTTCCACCATGTCCAACAGAGCCAATCTCTGACGGTTCTGAAGATGGACATGCTGCTGGCCCAATTAAAGAGGTTGGTAATGCCTCTGTGATGACACATTTAAGAAGGAAATCAAAACAGCACAAGGGTAGTTTTTTCCCAGGGGTGGTAAGACACCACCACTGGGAGCCATCCTGGCACCATGCGTGGCAATGCGGCTGTCATGGCTGCTGCCATTGTGGTGTGGACCACAGTGAGCTTTGCCTGTCTGGCCACCAGACAGCCATGCTGCAGACAGAAAGGCAGGAACAGCGGTGGCAGCTTCCCCTTCTTGGCGCCCTGCATTAAGAGAGGCATTGAATGCCGCTGGCACCGCAGCCATGACCGCCTGCAAAATGGTGGCAGGGGCCACATGGCCAGCAGCAGAAACATGGTGAGTGATTCCTTAACATGGAACATCAACCTCTCAGTGCTGCAAGATGCTACAATAATCTTTGAATTAGTGAAACTTGTTAACAATGATACCTATGAGCAGCAATTTTTAGTCTAGTTGGAGAAAGAAGAGGAAGTGAGAACATGTGGAAAAAGACAACATGGCAGCACCAAGGTCAGTGAAAAGAAAGTGGGGGACAAGGTACTCCAAATATCAGAATCTAAATTCCTCTGCAAGCCTAATGAGGATCTATGGTGAAACAAACTGTCCCCCTATAATCCATGAAGTCAACAGGGAATGCAGAAATCCACTTGCAGCTGATGGGAAAAGTGCCCACACTGGAATGAGTGGAGAAAAAGCTGTTATCGAGTGAGAGACCTGAAAAGAGAGAGACAGCCCTTGCTTCCAAACCAGAGCAGCCTATTTTTAAAAAACTATACCTCATGGCTGAGGGACCCATGCCACAGCAGTTCTGGGAAAACTGTTTTGCCCATGGGAGGAACTCAGGGCATAGCAGAGAAAAGACTCTTCTCCCTGAACGAACTGAAAAAGATCTTGGGTAACAAACTGACCAAAACCCCCATGCCTTGTCTCCCTGTGCTGTCAGTGGAAAGGAGGGAAGGGCTGGCAGGGGAAAAGTGTTTTGAAGGCTCATTTTACTCCTCATGATCCTCCTCTGTTATTAATAAATTTACTTTATACCTTTAAATTTGAACCTATTTTACCCTTAAAGTGTTTTCTCCCAGTCCTTATCTCAACTCATGAGCCCTTCATTTTTTTCCCCTCCTCTGCCCAATTAGAGCAAAGGAGAGTGAGCGAATGGTTTTTGTGGGTGTCTGGCATTTTAACCAATGTCAAACCATGACAGAATGCTACAGCCTGACACTCCTCCCCAAAGGAAGAAAGGAGAGTGATGATTTTAGTCTTACTTCAGATGACCATCTCACTCTAATTCAGCTCAAAGCTCAGAAACCATGACAAACCATTTCCAGAGTGTGTCACAGTAGGCAACCCAAGTGGCTTGCTTGGTAGGGACAGGAATAATTTTCATATACTTGGAAAAATCCTGGGTTGAAAATAACCATTTTCAACTGATGAATTGAATTCACTACCTGCTGCAAGGTAGTGAGACACATCCTGCCTGCAGTAAGGAAGGCAAAAGCTCTGTGCTCATAGCCAGCAACTGGAGGTGATAGAAAGGAGGAGATGTTCATCTGCCCAGAAAGGTGGAACCCAGCCAGGCAGCTTCGGAAGAGTGAAGGTGCCCACAGCAGCAAATGGGAAGCTCTGTGCTGGGCTTTGGAACAAAACAGTGTGAAGTGGCATTAAAAAAAATCCAGTAGAAACAAACGAGTCATTGATACTTCCCAGCACAGTGCCAGACTCCCTGCAAATTCAGACCGGGGGTCCTAAGAGTGCTTTGTCACTGTGGCCCACAGCTCCTTGTCACTTTGTAGGCACCCAGTTAAGCAGTTAACCAACACATATCTTTCTCACTGGAAAAAAAACCCAAGGGGCCTTTCTTCAACAGAGAACTTTGCCATGTGGCATGGTCTTATTTTGGTAATGTAAGAGGGAGTTCTGACAAGACTTAATAGACCATGAAGAGGTTTTTTCTCATTTTTTAATATCTTGAGGCTAGTCATTACTTGGCAGTCTTCTGTTAGGCATCCCTCACATGCTAAGCCTACCCATTTTTGACTGCTTCTTTTGACTTTATGCTTCTTTGTGTATTTGCATGCTATCGTAGATCTTTCTGGGCCTTGTTCTGATGCGGGAAACAACCAAGCTACATGCAAAGCCTTGGAGCACATTCACCATTACCTCTATTCTGGACTTAATTTCCTCCACACCCTTTAGAGCATTATATTCATGTGTTTCTTGGCTGGCAGTAATATACTTGGGATGCAAATGCCTGGTGGTTCTACTGAGAACTCAACAAGAAGCAGCTTCCCTTACAGAGGTGCCAAATCCCCATGGCAACCCCAGGCCTCCTGTTTCTTGCAGAAGGGCTGTCAGGCTTCTGGGATATGTGCTTGCACCAGTCCCCTCCCCACACCAGTTCTGCCCCCTCCCAGTGGGGCTCAGCTGCCCAGTGGTGCCCATGCTCAGCCTTCAGCTCTGCTGTGTGTGTTAATGCATCTCCCTCCTGCAACCCCAAGACATTGTCTCTGTTCAGGAGCATCACTGGATTTTATAGAGTGCTGGTGATCTCTGATGTGCTTGAATCTATTGTCAAAGTGACATCAGCTGGGAAATGCTAGTAGTGGAATAGGACTTCTTTTCACAAAATTTATTTCCACCCAAAAGTAAGTTCCCCCTACAGTGCATAGAAAATCACCTCAGTTCTTCTGAAATCCAAAAATCCTAAGAAAACTAAAACTTTCTGTGGAGGTGGGTCCCTGTCCCTGTCCCCAGGTCACGTGTGCTCGATACCTGTTCCTGATTGGGTGGTTTGGGTGCCTGGGAGCTGGGGGGGAGAGAAGGTCCGAGGGAGTCTGCTCGGGAACTCCAGCCAGGCGGCTGGAGGAATAAAATCATCTCTGAACATCTACAAAATACCGCTTCATCTGTCCTTCCAAGTCCATCGCCGTCTTATATATTGTTGTAAAGATTCCCCGCACTACAACAACAAATGGTGGAGAAATGCTGGCAAACGATCCCTGGAGAAGATAATTCGTGAGTTACTCTCGATATCTCTTCTTACTTTCGTTTTGATGAACGATGGAGGACTCATGGAAGGACTCATGGCTGTCCGAACCACAAAGAGACATTTACCTTAAGCTAAAAAAGGTTCTGGAACAGCAATATGTAGACTTTAGCTTACTTCAAACTCAGAAAGAACTAAGACACTTTTTGGCATGGCTGTTTAAAAACTTCTTCTATGTTTCTTGGGATTTGATTCTTACCAAGGACTTTTGGAAGAATGTTTGGACACAGTTAATTTCCGAATCAAAAAATATGCCGATGCAGGACTATTTCCGTGAATATTACCTGATTTCAGAGACTGTTGAGCAATATTGGCTTTGTCCTGCTGCTGTTTCAGCAGCGAACACATGGTCGAGCAGCGCGCGCTTTGCAGGGGGCTCCTCCACCACCCCGGAGACTGCGCGGCCCCCGCCGCGGGCGACGAGTGCATTGCGGGCGGCAGCGAGAGAGCTCCCATGCGTGGGAGAGCCAACAGTGAGGTCAGGCACGGCGGGAGACAGGGCGGCGGCAAGAGCGGAGGTGGCGGGAGTAGAGCCAGGAGCGACGCGGCGGTGCAGGCCCGGCGGTGTTCGCCCTGAGGCAGCAGTGAGGGCGGTGGCAGCCGAGATGCGTCCCGGCGATAGCCGCCCCGCGCTGCGTGGCGGCGAGCGACAGTTCGAGCCTGCGCCTCACACCTGCAAAGGCAGCGGCGATTGTGGCAGTCGCTATGGCGACCATGGTGAGCTGAGCCGAGCAGAGCCAGAGGGGTGTAGGGGCGAGAAAGGAACCGTGCTAGCCCATGGCCACACAGCCGACAGCAGCAGCAGCGGCAGTGCTTGCGGTACAAAGCCGCGCACATGTGAACGCCTCACAGGGCGCAGCCGTGCCGCTGCGCAAATGCCCGGAAAGCATGGAGCAGTCACGCAGAGCTCCAGAGGGGGAGCGAGCATGGCGTCAAATGCGGCTTGGCCCCACACACGATCCCGAGGAGTCCAGACCCTGTGACAGGAACGCACTGGCGGTCCTGGCTGCGGCAGCTCCGACATGAGAAAAACTGAAAGTGAAAGCAAGAAGAAAAGAACTCGGAAAAATGAAAAGGTTATCATAGCTAAGGTTTTTGGAACTGTAAAGTGGTATAATGTAAAGAAAAATTATGGTTTCTTGTTGAAAAACGATACTGGAGAAAGTATTTTTGTTCTTAAATCTGCTATTGTAAAAAATAACCCCAAAAGTGATTTTCCAAGCTTAGAAGAAGGAGAAAGAGTAGAATTTAAAATTGTGCAAGGAAGAAAGGGCCCACAGGCTGCATGTGTTACAGGCCTTGGGCGTGCTCCTGTGAAAGGTAGTAGATATGCTGGACAATATCCCCATAATCCCTATCCGTTCCCCTATTCCACTTTTCCCTTTTATCCCATGTCCCTTTATCCCCCATATATGCCCAGCCCAAATCTCCCTTTCTGGCTACCCTCACAAAACCAGTCCTTTTCATTTGCTATTAATCCCTTTGCATTGCCAATGAGGGGGATGAAAAGGAGGGAGGGAAGAAATTAACCATCATTTTCTAAGATTCCAACAGGTACAAAAAGGAAAATCACTTCCTCAGTTTCCCTCTGAAGCGTGCTCAAGTCCTGTCTCCCTTCTGATGCTCCAAAGGCAATCTGTTTGGACATTTGAGGATTCAAGATAGTGGCTTCCTTTCCTTTGAAATTGTTTTGTTGTTTATCCAACTATTTCCCCTGTTATTTTATTTAATAAGAAAGGGTGAATTGTGGAGGTGGGTCCCTGTCCCCATGTCACGTGTGCCCGATACCTGTTCCTGACTGGGTGGTTTGGGTGCCTGGGAGCTGGGGGGGAGAGAAGGTCCGAGGGAGTCTGCTCGGGAACTCCAGCCAGGCGGCTGGAGGAATAAAATCATCTCTGAACATCTACAAAATACCGCTTCATCTGTCCTTCCAAGTCCATCGCTGTCTTATATATTGTTGTAAAGATTCCCCGCACTACAACAACTTTCCATAATCTGAAAGCAAGCAATGACCTCCCTCTTCAAGAGCATTGCTGAGATTAATACCCAATGAACTTGTATTTTAGTTATTTTTTGTCACTGTAAATTCTTCATAGATGAAATAACAAGAGCAAAGTGGACCACAGCAGTGCAGCTGAGGGATAGAGCTCGGCACAGTGGAGTTTTCTCTTTTAGTCATACAGGAATGAAGCTTCAGCAATCAGCTCTTGTGGGGGCTGGAGGTGACAACTGTCATATTGAAGGGCTTGCTGCTGGGAATGTTTTTTCCTGGTCCTTCTGGTGACAGTAATCATATTTTAATTCACTATTAAGACTACATGCTCCTCATTAAAAGACAAAGCAGTTGCAACACAACATTGAGTCAACACGTTCGTAATAATTGTTGTCACAAGCTGCCAACATGTATTAGTACGCAAAAACCTAATGTGTTTCATATGATCAAGGCATAAAGCACAATTTGTATTTCTTTCTAAAATATGTCAAGAATTGCTGTAGAGCACCATGGACAATTCTAGAATACACAGCTGAGCAGGAAATATATCAAGATTTCTTTTTTTGACAAGAAAGAATGTATATTGTATTTCTGAATGTGTGATAGGTGTGGGGGAGAAGTCCTTCTCAAAGAGGAAGTCAGGAAAAGAAATTGTCAGACTCATATCAGCATTGAAAAAAGGTTTCTTTCCCTTGGGGCAGGAGGCTACTTGTTAAGTTTTTTAGCAAAAAATCTCTACAGGTACAGCCAAGCTCATCTCTTGGGGAAGAAGCTGTATGAAATCTTACTTGGTAATATCTATGTTTGCTCCCTTACACCTATTATTGGTTTGCTGAACCACTACAACCAGGGTTTCAATTAAGATTTTGTTTAATGACTAATGATTTGTAGTTCCAGCGAGTGACAGGCATTTTTTCATTGTCTAAGTTAAGCCTTGCAAAGGGAAGTTGCCTCTTTTCCATACAGAAAACTGATTGCCCTGAAAGTCATAGGGAAAAAACTGCATTTTCTAGACACAAGTTAATTTAAAAGATGATGAAAATACTCCCTGAAAATGAGTCTGCACACACAGCATGTCTTTTGGAAGGAAGGAGAAAGCTGAGCTTCCCAGGAGAAAGTGACTCCTGGACTTATTTTGGCACCAATGCCCTTTTGGCAAAAAGGCAGGTGCTGAGCTAGCACACTCCCTGGGATCACTGTCAGGAAAAGGGAATACTTTTGCCTGCAGTACTTCCACTTCATTGAAGACTTTCAAAGGTGATATAAGTAAAGAGATGGAGGAGTAAATAGCTCCAGTATTCCCAAATTATCAGTGAAAGTCATATTGAGCTGGTATGAAGTTTGTGAGTTCCTTTGCAGTGAACACTTTTATTTTGTTCCTGGTTGAAATAAAATTATCATCAGTAGCTCAAGCAATGGAAAAGCGTAGAGCATTACAGTATACATTTCTTGTGAGAGCTCCTATGTCATCACAAGGCCAAATACAGTTTAAAAATGCAATACAAGATTCCTCAGCAGGCAGAGGTTTCAAGATCAAAATCCTTAAATGGGTCATTTAAAATGGTTCATTGAATAACACTCTAATACAATAGCCTGTTGGAAGCTGGTCCCCAGGATCACTGCTCACAAGACATATCTGTTAGCTGATATTCAGTTGATAGCTGAAACAATTCTGCATAGGATGCCCAAAGTTTAATCAGGGTAGGTTTTTCAGAATCCTTCACTGAAACCCAGAAAATGAGAGATGACATGTTTCTAGGTGTACACTGTTGAAAATTATAAGAGGAAAAACTGCATTTATCTATTTAATTCCTGGCCCAAGGGAGATAATCAATGCCAGTTGCTTTGGTCAGCAGCTGGTGAGGATAAAACCAAGAACTACCCTGACACCATCTGGTTTAGTTAGAGAGGCTCTGGGAGAGAGGGAGCCAAGAGGACATAGTCCCTTGGCACACCAGGCTGCTCCCAACCTGCAGCTTCAGCTCTCACTGAGCTCTTCTCAGAGCTAGTTTGGCTGAGTCAGGTGATTCTTTGCTTCTCTGCATTTTTGTTTCTCAGTGATAGCTCTGTTTCCATTCCCTCTGGCTTGCCTGCACCTTCAGCCAATGTCAGTGCTCTACCTGCATTTATATGTGATCTATTTAATAACTCCTCCAGCCTGACAGGTGAGATTTCTGAGCAGCTTTGCATCTTGAAGTTTTTATTTCTTCCCTCCATTTGCTCTCTTCAGCCAGGTCTGTCTTAAGATAAATAAAAAATTAAAGCACTCACCCATTTCAACTTTCTCTACTGTATGGTGAAGTCTAAAGCACACAATACTATCTGACCAAGCAAACTGGGAGGGACACCCGTTGCCCTGTATATATATGTATTTATGTATTTTTATAAACTTGCAACAGCATTTTTCTGTTCATGTTCAGTCCCTCAACACAAACCAGTCTGGGACAAAGCCCCTTGATTACCTTGGCAGAACACTCAGGCAAAAGTAGTCTATCCTCTTTGTACCTACCAATATGGTCTATTTTGCCTTCTGGTCTGAGGCAAAACTCTATTGCCACCTGTGTGGTTTTTATAAAATGAATTAATATTGCTCTTTCTGGTTTAATGTCAGTTTAGTATCCTAAACCAGCTATGGATACAGTACTGTGCTCTGGCTGGTTACTGCTTCTCCTTGAAGAACCACCCTCCTTTTGACAAAATATTACAGGAGTAGCCATTAAACTAATTGTTGAAACCTGTTTTCTAAAATAATTGAGGCTTTTCCATCCTGACTCAAGCAGGCTCAGGAATAACAGCTCCCTGTTTTTCCCTGCTTCTGCAGCTGAGCAAAGTCCATAACATCATGTGTTCACTGCAGAAAGGCTGAATTATGCTTTGTTTTCCTAGCTGGGTACACTAATTTGGGCATGGTTGCACAGGCCCAGCTCTTCAGTTTCACAAAACTTGTGTTAAGCGCTCATAACTCTTTAGAGGTAACTAGCCCATTGGTTGAGCAAGAAAGACACAAATTTCTCCATAAAAATTCCTCTACTCTGTAGCTATTCCCCAGGTGATTTTTTTCATTTGTACAAATCTCACTTTAGGCTTGGTGAATTATGCCTGAGGACAAGTTCAAGCTCATGTTACAGCTTCTAGTTCCTTTTTGGGTACAGTTCAGGTCATCTAATTAATTTATGGTTGTTTGCCAAACTGCTTCCCATTGGTTCTGCCTTCCTCAGCTCTTTTGACAGGCCAAGGGCCAGAAATGACTCAAGTTTCACATTGAGTTTTGCATCCTGACTGTCCCTAACCTCCCCTCACTGCTCTCACTGGGGACATCAAAGTGGGTATTACAGATTTCAACATGGGGCACTTTCTGTGAAGCCTAACAGGCTGGCATGCCATAGGATGTGGGAATAACACGGCTTTGAGTTTCTGGAATAAAACATTGCTTTCCTGGAGGAAAAAAATTAGTATCTTTTCTATCCTAAACCTGAAGTTTAAAGAACTGCACCCTGCAGGTGTCTAATTAATGTGTGGTTAATCTCATTATCTCAGCTCTTGCATTCTCATTCCTCCAGACCCATTTTATTCCATGCAGTTTCCAGCTTTCACCCTGGTATTTGTATAAAACACTGGTTTCTCATTGCCTTATGTAGCTTAAGGTTTATGCAAACTAGTTCCTATGAAGCAGCTCCTGCAGAGTCCTTGAAAATGAGAATATTTAAAAACCAAAGCTCACCAGGATGAAGGGGGAAGCAGCTAACTCATATTATTTCATCCTAAATTACCTCTCCCTAACCAGGAAGAATTTCAAATAAACAAACCTTCTAAGAAACAGGTTTTTAGTGCCATCCAGTTTTGCTTCCATTATAATCAGTAATTAATTATACTCATATATAATTAATATAATTTGCATTTTCTCTACTGAGACAGTATTCTACCCTGATTAGTGAACTCTGAGAGGTAGATCCCATAGGACTAGAAATATGGCTCCTAAGTGCTACTTTCACACACTTGGGTTAAAAGGCAGTTTGAAGAGGTAAGAAAAAAGAAATGTCTCAAGATTTCAGATCTATTACGGATGGACAGTGTGGGTTTTTTTACTACTAGCTCATTTAGATCATTAGTAACAAATACTTAAAGCAATTCAATATACAAAATGAAACATTTCTACAACATTTCACAAGTTTTCACTCCTCAGAGTTGTGCCACATTAAACAAGCATTTTCTCTGCTCTTTCTGAACAAGTATTTAAACTCCTGCAACATGAAAATTACTATAAACTGTTTTTTTTTTTACTATCTGATGTCCAGTAGTTGTTTTATTGTGACCGATAGGTAAAGCTTTGTAAAGGGAAGGCCCGGTAAAATCTCGGCTCTGGCCTGTTACTTAGCCTAAGTAGAAACAGACTGTGGGAGAATGACTCAGCTAGAATAGAAGAAGTGAGGCATGCTGTGTGAATGCCTCGTGCCTGCACCATGGTGTATGGTGGTTGGTTAAATTCGGTTTGTTGTGCCTTAAAACTACGTAAACTGACAACCAATTAACGGCATAAAAAGGCTGGGATTTTGTAAATAAAGTTTCTCGTTTGCACCGGCCTGGGGACTCCTTGCTGCTCCCAAGCGTTACATTTTATAAGTCAAGAACTGCTGGACTATGAAAAACTTATGCTCTGCAGGGAGTTTTAGCTTTTTCCAGTAAGAACTATTTACATGAGGATTCCAACTGTTTCTTGATAGTTGTCTTATCTTTTAAACTAACTTAATTTTTATTAAGTAGCTGCACAAGTAAGTTGCTTAAAAACTATGATCAATTACTTCTTTGGATTCTTTCTTTCCCATCCCAGCTACAGGTTACAGTCACACCACCTACAAAAAGAAGTTACACGGATATTGTGTGCCACAAACCACAAACACAACAACTGATTCCTCTGTCTTTTCAAAGTACATGAGAACTGTTCTGTGGCTTCCAGACCCATCTTCTGATACAACTGCCACTGGCACCATTTCATTTTGGTTTTCAGAAGCCCAGTTTCACAAGTAAAAGCCAATTTTAATTAAAATCAGACCCTCAACATTTGTTTCTTCCTCCTCAGGATTTTTTAACCTTCAAGTTATTAATGGGTAAGATGTCAATACTCTAAAATTACAATATGGTAAAATTTCAGTTTGGTGTGTGATTAGATTCTGTGGGCTCCAATCCTGAAATAATGATGTAAAATATAATGGAGTAATAATGTATCTAACATAGGGGGTTCAACCCTCAAAACCAGTCAATCATTAATTCCTTTCCTTTAATTAATTTCTTGTTTAGCAGCATTCGTATTAAGAATTACTTTTCCAAAGGAAAAAAATTGAACAGTATCAATCCAAATTAATTTTAGCAGCCCTCATACAGCAATATTAAACCCATAACCTTTAAGAATATGCCAGATCTTGAAGAACAAGACACCCCAGTCCAGTCAGTAAAAATATTCCCCAAACACAAACCTGGTTAATGGACCTTGTAAGAGTTTCTTGATCAGGCAGTAAAGTCTCATGGCAGCTTTTCTCACTTAAGAAGGAAATTGCAAGCTGTTAGGTGTAATTACCTACACTGTTTCAATAACAATTTTTGTATTATAGGAATTCCAAAAGAAATTCACACTGGATAAATATACTATTACCTATAAACCCAAATACGATACCGGAACACTTGTAAGTGAACTTTAAAATCGTACCTTCATTTAGTTTGGAAAAGACTTCTAAGATCATCAAGTCCAACAAGTTACTGAAAAGTCTGAAAACCAGTATTTTCAGTCCATTTCATGTTGTTGCTGCTAAGCTAAATACAAACATTTTGAAATCAAGTGATGTAGTAGGTTTAAAGATGACAAAATACTTCAGTCTTGAATTTGGCAGGCCAGATGGAGGAGTTCAGAGGTATAGTGAGAGTATTTTAAAATTGTGTCTCAGCAGAAACAAGGTAAGAGCATTATCATCAGAATTTTATCTTGTTTCTAACAGTTTTGTTAGCAGTGTCACATGAAGTAAATAGGGCCATCTGCAGGAATAAAAAAATTCCAAGTTTACAGGTCAGCATGAATTGCTCTGATTTAAACGCTGCTAAAAGCATAAACAGAATCATTTCAGAGGGCTCCATTCTGTCCTACTATTGAGTTTTCATCATTTGTTTAATCAAAGCACCATTCTGAGATTTACAATTAAGATGTTAAAGAAAGCTGCTACAAAAATAAAGGAGACTGAGTTACAGTTTAAAAGTAGCCAAACATAGCCAAATACTGAGTCAAAGATAATGCATCTTCAGAATATAAGCAGAATTTGCCTTCTTTCTGTACTGAGCTTCTGACTTTAAAAGAAAAGAGAATAAAGGGCAGTTATTAATCTTTGGACTGCCCGTCCCTGAAAGACATTACAAATGTCTGAAAAATTCAGAAGGCAAATAAGCTGTATAACACTTTTATTCTACCATATTGACATTTTATGCACAAATAGTTTATCAGAGTAAAAAAACAGAAAATAATTGTTTTATGTAAAATTACCATAAAAAAGCAAATCACAAAAGAAATACGTAATTATTAGCAGATTATAAGTGTCTTTATTTAAAGAGTAAAAAGTATGCAAAAACCTTTCTGTTTTACAAAAATTGTGAATATTCTATGTTTTCCTTCTGGCAGCAACAGAAAATCCTTTGACAATATATTCTACATCTTTTGTTTTACTGAAGACATCAAGCTAGTTACAGATTTCTCCCTCAACTACAGAAAGTGTGATAATAATTTTATACTGCTTGAAAGGCTCTTACTAATTAGAACATGGTGGAAAAGCAGATGGAGCCACAACAAAGAACCCCAAGGACCATTACTTCTACTGAAAGGCTGAAAGCCGCAACAGGATGTAATTACAAACAAAGGGCAGGAGCAGAAGTGTCCCCCATGGGGCTTATCATGTAACATGAAGAGGCAGGGGAATGAAGCATTGATGCTACTTTTCAATTTTGCTGTGTGTTTATCCTCCCACAGTCTGGTTTGATCTAGAAAGCTGGTATTTTAAGCTTCTTTTCTTTTTATACTTTAACTAAAAAGGCCTCTCAAGAACTCTGCTAACTAGAACTAGTGACTAGTACTGGACTTGTGTTTAGTCATGGAGTGTTGTTACATGCAGAGCTGCTGCCCTCAAATACCAACTTCACATAATTCTTGGTAAGCTAACTTGCATCGCCTGCACAAGTCATCTCCAACACTTACCAATCAATGACATCAACTCTAACAGCAAGAAAATGCGTGATGTTGACCTTTTGTGACCAATACATTTACATTTTTTGCTCAGGGCTTACAAACTTTGCAAAAGTAAAATGGCACCAGCATGCTCAGCAGATGGAGTGCTGGAAGAGCTCAAAATGAAAACAGCAGTAAGAGTTACCAAAAGAATCCAGCAAAAACCCTTTGATTTAATAATCATGTAAATGATGAAAAAACACAAAGTTAGAATGATATGCAAGACTTCTAGTCAAGCAAAAACTATCTGTGGATGAGCATTCACCTACAAAAAGCCTTGTCCTCAACACATCTTTAGGATACACACAAGTCTTTGCATTCTCTGCCTTCTGCCTACAAGTGTAAGCATTCCTGCTCTGCTCAAGAGCAGCAACCCAGTGCTCTCACTGCTCAGCACAAACACACTTTATGTTCAGAACCTCACTATTCTAGTACTTTGGATTTAAGAGTAACTAGATCCATTACAGAATTAAACGTCTTCCCTTGTAATTGTTAAGTGTTATCAGAGGGGGTTTAATTTATAAAAAGTTGGTGAACATCAATGCTGAAATAATAATTATGCTGTTTATTAACATAAAGGGATAAAAACAACCCCCAAATCACACGGTTCTCAGAGATCAAAAGAAGCAGTCTAACAAGCACAAGTATGGAAACTCAAAAGCTGAAGCCTACTTTTTACTGCATGTGTAAGTTTGCAGGAAGCACTCTGAGTAGCTCAGAATTCAGGATACATCCTGACTCATTCTGACTCATTATCCAGACTTCAAATTGCACCCAGCTCTGGAGCAAGCATTTGGCTTAAGAAGCTTCAAAAATATCACTTGAAGTTCAAAGAGAATTTAATTTTAAATTAAAAATACCTCTTTGTATTTCTAATATACATTAGACTGTACAATGATTGGGAAATTAAACTTCAGTTCTCTGTAAAACTATTTTCAGTTTGCTTTTTGTTGCTAACCAGGGACTACGAACTGTGATTAACTTAAGTCTTTGGGTACTAAGGCTGGCTAACATGCAGGTACCTTGCAGAACACAGCATTAATACTCCCCACCAAAACAATCTACTCTTTGGGTGAGGGCTGTTTTTTCAAGTTTTTTAATTACCTGATGGGGGATGGCAGTGGGGGAAGTTTATCTTTTTTTTCTGTGAAATGGCTAACGTCAAGTATGTATTTAAAAACAGGTATTTGCCCTCATATATGCATATTATGTGTATATTACAATGAAACACTCATAATTGGCTTTTCACCTAAGCCATACCTAAACCTGGATCTCCTTCAGCACTGATCTCCAGTTAAGTCTAGTCTTAAGTTTCCTTTGCTTTTAAACAGAGAAGCTATTTTAAGAACTTGATGCTTTGCAACATTTAACATGTCTTTCAGCTCCACTTGATTAACAGAATAATGAACATATTTTAAACTTTGAAATCACCAAATGCCATTTGGTAGTTCAGCAGAGAACAAAAGACTGGAGAAGGCTGCACTCACACAACTGATCAGCCTGGGGACTATTTTTGTTAAAAGTGTTGCAGAAATTTGCACAGCCATGGTCACAGCACTGCGTGGTTCCACCTCTCACTAGCTGCAGAAGCTGGGGTGATCCCTTAACTTACATATATGCTGTTAAAAGATCCAAATTTATGCGAGTCTTGAGTTCTTTACAGAAATTCATGCTCTATCCAATTCTGATAAAAGTAAGAGCACCAACTGCTGTGGTTATAGAGGAAAGGCCTCAGGTTCCCACTTACAGGTCCTAGTGCTTAATTATCTTTCTCTGCTTGCAGGGATGCTGTAGCCAGTGCCACTGCTGTAACTGGCTGCGCAATGCCATGGAGCTGCATCTTGGCCAATTTCTTCTGCTCGCACTCTGTGACCAAACGGTTCAGCTCCGCTGCACTGTACCCAATCAGAGTCTTCAGGTCACACACAAATTTGTACACAAACCTCTTGCCTTGCACTTTGCAGATCATGTCTCCATCATAGTAATACCTGCAAAATGGAAAAGAAATCAGCACTGGACAATTTCAGCATCTGTAATTTTCATATGCATCCATTATTTACTTAAGGTCACCAGATGCTAAAATATTATTCTTTTTCTTGTCGAGATTCTCATAATTTCATATACCAAGATACTGTTTAGGCATTTTGTTATACAAGAAAAGGGAAATGTTGAAAATTGTCTCTGTACCTTAGTATATCAAGGAGAAACAAAACACAGTAATTATTTTACAGGCCATTAGAAGCACCAGTTCAGGAATAAGTTTTAGAGCAGTTTAAAAACAGCTTGGCAGGGAAGATCTTATATATAGTGATTTGCCTTAATAAGAAAATATTATCTTTCTCCTTACTATTGTCCCTTGCTTTGCCTTTTTGAAGAAAAAAATTAATGCTGGAAATAGGCTGAAAATCACCAAGCAGTTTCTATGATATGAACGCAGCTATTCTCCCATACTGTCTTCAAAGATGGGAATAAAACTATTATTCCCATGGGTTAGATTTGTGGGGTTTTGTCAGTTTGTTTTGTTTTGTTTGTTTTGTTGGGTTTTGGGGTTTTTTTGTTATTATAGTTCATATGCTGTCAAAACTACATCTTTGCCATTATTTACAACTAAAAGTGAGTTCTCCAAATACAAATATCTTTTGTATTGTATGATGAAAGAATGATCAGATTGGGCAGAAATGTAGCGAGATAACAAGGTCTACATGACCCTGCCACTCCAGAGACAGTTATAAAACCTTAGGTCACACCAATAAAACAGAAGTTAGAATTTTGCAGTTTTGTTGCTGTTCTTCTCTCACTGCAAGCTTTAATAGAATGTGTCACATTTCTCATTAAGCAAACTTAAGTGACTGGGCTGTAACTTGGATTTGATGAGCTTGAGATAAATTTGGAAAATAGTAAAAACTCAACCAACACAAATCACACAATGTAATTTCCTCAAAACCATCACCAAAATGTAGCACAAATGAACCCAGATTTCTCGACTGTCTAAAACTCAATCCTGAGTGACATGTCATAAGGCAAAGATGATTCTTGTTCACTAGCAAAATTAAGTCAATTAAAAGATGAACTTCTGACTCCCAGCTCTAGAGGAAAAGAGGTAAGTTGCTAAGAATCCAAGCAAATTCTTCAGACGTCTCAAGTTCTGAAAAAAAAAAGCCTTTTAATTTCTTACTTTTGAGGGCCAGCACCTAAGCAGCAGGACCAATGACAGATGAGAGACAAGCTATGGAGAAAACAAAATGTTGGTAAACCTGTTGGTTACGGAAATCATGTGAGAAGCCACAGAGGTCTGTCATGGACTATAGAAAGTCTCAGAGTAGCTTATTACTGCTCTGTGGGTAAAGACAGCATGGTTTGTTTGCTGAAGTTCTCCTTCAGCTTCCTCCTAAACAACATACAGTTATAAAAAAGCTTCCTTTTCAGTCCTCCTCATTCTACCTCTCAAACTACCACCTGTCTCCCTCAACTCCTCTGTTTCCTTCTCTGCATCTCTACACTTCTTGTTGGCTGCCACAACAGCTTCTACCCAGCAATTCTCCATGCCAGCCTTGTCCTCCAAAACATCTCAGCAGCAGCTGAAGGAACTGTTGTGGAATTGTGTCCAGCACTTTCAGCCTCTTACTGAGATTTAGTTGCAATGAGCTGGATGAACACTGTAACCATGAGGGTGGGATGATAATTTATATTCAGCTTTGAAGGAGAGTCTTGTAGTACTGGGCAGAATTGGGGAAGGATGAGCAATAACCTGGTGTGTGTCCCTTGTGTGTGAATTAGTGTGTGGGAACACTGGGCAGACTCTCATGTTGAATAGGAAAGGGTAGAGGACATACAAAAACAGCTCTGCTCACTTGGGGCAATATGAAGCATCCAAAGAAAAACAAAGTTTGCAAATGTGGCCATGGAAAACATCAAGTGGCAGTGGCCATATTTTTTTAAAAGTTACTTAACTCCGTACAAGCCTTTACATTTATTGTACAATCCCATATAATCATTCCAGTCCCGAAAAATGCTTTAAAAAACTGAATATACTTTGAATTATTTAGTACACTTTACTGACATGATCAGAAAGGAAAAGGACCATAAGAAATTAGATCATGTTTTATGTGAAGGCCTAAAACGTGCAAGATTCCCACATCTCATGATCAAAACACTCAAGTTAAAATCAGTCAATGTGGCAAGAGGATATTTTCAATATTATGTTGAATGCATTTCTGATTACAGTATTTGCCGACTCAAAAATATAGAAAGATCAAAATAAATAAATACTCATGCAAGTTCACAAAGTTACCGGAATGTTCCAAGACACATGGAAACTTTGTTTCAAAAGAATACAGGAGATGAATTATTTTTCTTCAAGTCTCACCTCCCTACTAGAAAACTAAACAGATCTGGATTTTTAGAACATTTACTAAGATATGTGTAACAAAAAAAAGCTGCTCTTCCCTTTCTGCCCTAGTTTCTATACTGCCTGCTTTTCCTACAAGTGGGCAGAAGAGCCAGTATATTTCTCAATAATACCAACATAATTTCCTGTATTAATCAATAATTGACACAGTGATTCCAACACATTAGTAAACAAGACACATTATCATTTATTAAACTTTAGCTTGGCAACAGTGTTTTATCACAGGAGTAGCAAGAGGTATTAAGTATCCCTTCAGACATTAAACTGTTAGAAAACATGTCAATGTTGCTGATGCAGCTGCCAAAATGACACCACTTTGAGGAATGTGATTTCTGTAATTATGTGACTAAAATATAAATGAAAAACTTTTCTAATAGTGATTTATGCTGTTTAATATGCCACTGATAACATTATTCCAAAGTTCTTCAGCTGCCTTTGATATTCTTCTGTGGAATTTGTTGACAAAACATGAAAACATTACCATGACTTACATAATTTTTGTGTTTTAGAAGGTTTTTACATATGCCTTAAGCACACAGACTCACAGATACACAGGTTGGAAACATGGGAATAGTATTGGAACAATACAGGCTGGGGAGGAGCTGTACTGGAAAGGTCCTCCTTTAGGCAGGAGGTTCGACCACAAACCTCCTGCAGCCCCTCCAACCCAAGAGAGTCTGTAATTCTATAAAAAAAATTAGCATTCTAATTTAATATATAAACAATGCAAGAAAAGCCATACAAGACCAGACTAAAGATCCATCTAGAACAGGAAGAGACTTCAACATTACACCTAAGGAAAGTGAGAGTAAGCATCTACCAATGCTCTCTCTTCCTTGCTTTCAGTGACCTGAGGCTCAGGAACTCTTAGAAGTTGCATCTTTCAATACTTAATATCATTCAAAATATTTATTTTTCATTAAGTTTTCCACTTGTCTGTCAAGCATAAAATAATTCTGGCACAATACTGTGCCTAAAGAATTTACAAGACAAACAAAAGGGTATAGTTAAGCTGTGTATCTTGTGCCTGTCAAATGCTAATTAAATCCTTCCTAAAAGAGTAAGGAAAGCCAGAATATGATACTTTACCACCATTTCTTACAGAGGTATTTTCAAATAGAAGTTGATATTTTTAAACAACGCCAGAGGAGTTTACTCTAAAAAAACCCAACCAAACAACATGTAGCCAAAAGGGAAAATGCTAGTAAGTAAAACACAGACCTCAATCAAAATGCAACTTCACTCATACAAAAAGAATTTCTAAACCTGCTTAAATAATTTGCAGGATTAGGCAAAAAACATCTTTCTTGAAAACAAATCAAGAGAGATATATTTAACAATATCAGAATTAGAAGTTCACTCTCAATGATTTCAAAGAACAAGGATGAATTTTCAAATTATTCCAGAGACTAAAATTATCAGGGAAAAGTAGTCTAAAATTCAGTTACTTGCATTCTTCCCCCCTCGTCAAGTACCTCATCCACAGTGATTCAGTAATACAAGTCCCTTTTACTATTGCCAAACGACAAAATCACAGCAAAATAAAGACACTGAAAACACTTCCTTTTCTTCAGATCACTGTGATGCTGGAATTGCAACTGTTGAAACTTAGCTGTAAACTGTATTTTTCAATTTAAGGTCCACACAACAAGAACAATTAAATGGATCAATGAGTATCTGAAGTTAAAAAAGGTTCTTGCATACAGAAAAGTACTAACAATTACAGAGAAGTATCTGCTTTATTCCATAACAAGAGCAAGAAGAACACAGACAGTAGAACATATAAAAATAAGTTAATAATTCATATATATTTCTGTATCTTTCACCAACAATCAATATTGTTTGGCATGCTACTAAAAGCATAAATATTGAAGATAAATGAAAAAGAGGTATGTTTCTGGAAGTGAGCGACCCAAATTAACAATCTTGAAAAAAGAAAATCTATTTTCAAGAAGTTATTCTGCTAGCTTCTTTAAAAATGAAAAAAGGCAAAACACCCAGCAAATACCTCAACCCTAAGCCTAGTATATCTCATTGCAAGGACCAGCTTCAGAAGATTTGGTTATGCCTTTACTAAAAAAGCTGCAAGTTTTTCATCATGATAATTAAAAATGAGGTAGCCAAATGAAAGCAAATCATAACTGATGAGTTCCTGAAGTTTCTTACCTCAAAGCCCGACTAAGCTTCTCATAGTTCATTGTGGGCTTGTTCTTGCGCTGTCCCCATTTCTGTGCAACCAGTTCAGGTTGATTCAATTTAAACTCTCCTTCATCACCAACCCAAGAAATACAGTCCCGAGCATCTTTGTCAGTGAGAAGTTCTAATAAAAACTGCCACAGCTGGATCTGACCATTGTTCCCTGTTAAAATAGGAACAACAAGTTCCACTTCAATCTGTCCTTTTTATGTTCCCCTTATGGCTAAAAATTTTCAACCAACATATTAAAGAAGACCAACATAGAATATATGATGGAAGGAAAACTTCCACTTAACTAATCCCTTCTAATTATTCTTTTGCAAACATTTCCCGACAACATCATTAGTACCCATACTTATTAAAAAAAAGATAAATACAGGAAAAAAAATGTATCAAGATTTAGCATAAATTTTCCCCTAGAAATTAAAAAAACCCACTCCCCCAACATAATCATTTAGTTGCATATCTATCTTTAAAATAGAACAGCTGTAGCAAGAGCTGCTTATTTCTCTTCAGACACGCACACTCACACATATGTATAATAGAAGCTGGGTTTTTTTTTAATTTAGTCTCCAATTTTCAACATGAAATACAAGAAACACATAAGAAACACCCACACTTGAGCTGACATCAGTGTAGTCCAATCATTAAGATTTCTTTCTAACTCAAGTACCAATCATTAAGATTTCTTTCTAACTCAAGTACCTGCAGTCAAACTCCTAAATTCTCAACCTGATTACTAAAGAGAGAAACACACAGTATTCCTCACTAATGTCAGCCAATAAAACCTTGGCCTTAAAATTCTGAATGACATCATTATAGACCTTTGTAGAGTCTGAAACAAATAAAAACTCAAGAAGGAAGAGAAGAAAGGATTTAACAGAAAAATTCACAACAGTAGAGAGAAGCAAAACAAAAATGACAGCAAGAAAAAAGAAAGAAATTAATTAAAAGAGTATGTACAAATAACAGTAATTCCAAAATTAAACTGCAAATTTAGTTCACAGTTTTCCACCCATGCATTCATTTAACTAAAAAGAAATATGAAACTTTTTAAATTTTGAAGTCACCAGATTGGGGGGAACAGAGGAGGAGGGCAACAGACAGTGCAAGTAGAAGCTAAGCTACATTTTACAACACGGATTTTATTTTCTTCCCTTTCTGCAAATAGAAAGAAGTTAAAAGCTTGAATAAATGCTATGCAGTGGTTTGAGGGGACAGACTGTTAAGTGATGGGGAAACATATCCATTTTATTTGCTGCAGGATGGAAAAACTGCAGCATCATGTTGACATGGTGCTTGTGTGAGCTGACCAACCTGCCAGGGCTGCCTGTGCTTGCTTGGATTTTTGTACCAATGGCTCCCTTCACACCACATGGACTCCTACAAACCTCACATTTGGAGCTACAAAGATGTGTTTCACCAAACTGTAATTCATATTAATTAGTGTTCAGTGCATTGGTATGTAAAAATAATGGAGACAATACCTGTTCTGTTCCCAGGGGAACTCCTATCTTCCCCAGAGATCCTTGGAGCTCTCTGTACTTTAGCTGCCTTTGCACTGCTGTTAATCACTTTGATGGTGGTTGGGGTAGCAGGCTGTACAGATGCTGGTATAATCTGCACAGCTGTAGAGCAGAGAATGTTGCAGAACATCAGTTATAAATTGCTGACACAGAAATAAGCGTATTTTATTTATTAGCTGTATTACCATAACATCTAGAACCTAGTTTTTCCTTTGCTAAAAAGGCACACTGCATTAAGTCACAATACTCAGTATAATTTAAAGACCTTTTCACCTCTTATATGAAAATTGTAGTTTTAGACTCATTGCAGAAGTGTCACGTTACAGATAAAACACCAGCTTTAGTTTATTATCATGTGTATTACATGCTTCCACAAAAAGAATCCAAACTCTCATGCCTTTGTTTTCATCTTCATGCTGTTCCCACATGATCTACCCTAATGCCCTTTTCTCTACAGTCACTGCACAACCTCCCTACCTGATATTCAAACTGCAAACACCTTCTGTTGCAATGATGTAGGAGGATGCAGATGCCCCACTCAAGCTGGCTTTAATTAGACACAACCACAGGACGTAATAAACAGTCTGTCAATTTAACATATGCTTATAAGCCTTCTGAAAATTGATTCATTTTAATAATTGATGACACTGCTTAGATGAAAGAATGAGCTTCAAATAACTGGAAAGTTACTTTAATGTATTATTTCTAATATTAGTTTCCAAGCAAGTCATCTCTTCCACAGACACCTTCAGTTTTTGAAAACACTTTTTTATTTGAAAATAATATTTTAATAGATCCATTCATTTATGCAATATATAACCTAAAGCCCCGAAACAAATAACCTTAAATATGTATCCTAGACAGCTTATTTCAAGAAAGTGGAAAATCTAACATCCAAAACACAAGTTATAAACTTCCATAGTTCAGGTCAAACACTACCTTTCACCCAATAACAAAATATAGATAAACTCAACGTTATGTTTTGAAGTTTAAAATATGTCCTCCTCCCTTCCCCAAGGAAAAATACTCTCAGGTGATTTTCTAAATGTTGTACTATCATAGTGCTGAACCACAGTACAGTGCTAAACCCGCAAACAGTGAATTGTGTGAATTAGTGCTGACAAGAAATACTTACGCTGATCAATAGTAACAGTTGCTATTTCTCCAGAGTGTTCCTGGCTAGCCAACACATCTACGAATCAGAAAAAAACCCAGCAGGTTTATATTTAACCCACAAATTTCAAGTCACCTGAAGATCAAAAACTTTCATATTTCGTAGAGGAAAAGAAATAAAACTTGGTATCAGTCTGCAAGAGACACATACAGTTCATGGTCTTACAAGCGGAGACATTTAACATCTGTCATTCAATTTTTAGAGGGGTGTACGTGGTAAATTTCCACTATCTTACGCATTTTCCATCTCCAAAACCCATCAGCTATATGATGTAAATGAAGAGGGAAATAGTTATTAGCCTGGCAAGTTACATCCAAGCATAGTAAATCTGAAATGCACATATATGTTACTGCATTATGCACATACAATGCATTGCTCAGCAGCTGTGTTGTGTACCATCTAAGGATTTCACTGTCTGTGCTTAACAATCTCCACTTCTGTATGACACAGAAATGTACATTTAATAATTCTTGATCAATATTTAATTACAGAACTAACAAAATCAGTAGATGCATAAACTCTTAAGCTTTATAAAAAACAAAGGAGAAAGAATAATTTACTATCTTCTACTAGGTATAGGGTTAAAAGACAGGCAGTGTTTAGTATGCAGACATGTTTCATGTCAGTGTTGTATTGATACCCTCAATATTAAGTAAAGGAAAAATGACTGCTCATGGCTGGTTTCATATTTAAAAAAAATAAGTTAAAAAAAAGAGAGAGATGGAGAAGCAGGGAAGTGGAATACGTAAAATCAGTTTCAGAAAAATCTGCCATACACTTTCGAAGAAGCTCCAGGTGGCTCCAGAGAATTTCTCCCCGTGGGACACGCTGGAAGAAATCTTCTTGGCTGAGGTTGCAGAGCTCCCGCCCAGGAATGCTGAGTGTGTTGAGGTCGATGTCAGTCATGCTGAACTCCTTCATCACCCATACCACCCAGTGGAGCACCTGGTCTGTCGACCACTGCACTGGGTCTAGAAAAGACGGATGACGCTGTAAATCATATACTGCAAAATTCCTTCTCAATTATGTAATAACTTCTGTAAGAGTAAACGAATAACATCAAGAAGCACAGTTAATGAGACCAAATCTGCCTAGTAAGTTGGTGACTGCTCTTAAAATGGTGATGGAATGGTGTGAGTTGGTGGGGTGACGAAAGGGCGCAAGAGGGACTTTCTTTAGAGAAAGTTTTTACATCAGAACTCTGCTTGACATATCTCAAACACAAATAAAGAACTTTTCTTCTTCCGCAGGTCTTTAGCTTCAAAAAAAAGAGTACTCTCTCTCATAGAAAGATATTCTTCTTCAGAAATGTTGATCAAATTGTGATTATGACAAAATATTAGATTCTAAACTCATTCACATAATCTCAGTTTCTGCTGACAAAAAACACCACTAGGTATGTCTGGGACAGATTAATTATCTTCCCAGAAACTCCTATTGTGTTGTACTTTAGGCTGGTGACCAAACCAGTGTTAAAAACACATTGAGATCTTTTGGCTATTGCTGAGCAGTGCTTGCAGAGGCCACAAAGATCTGGCTCAGCCCAACACAGAAAACATAAACCACACAACTAGCAAGAGAATTTCGAAGAGAACAATGGGCTTGAGTTGGCTGCAAGCCATGTTCTCCTTCCTGGCCATTAGGGACACCCAATCTTGTGGTGGTGAGTATATTACAGACACCTGTGCCAGGAACCCTGTTGGGACTGGGATTGAGATTCTGACATGTTCTGCAAATGCTATATTCATCTAAGTGTATCTTACCTTTATGCTGTGTTTTTAATGTAACTTGTATCACTCTGCTAAACCAGAAATCTCATGTAACATCAATGATTTTCAAGTAAATTTGATATTCAATATTACACCCTCCACTCCATGGCTTCTAAAACAACCTGGTCAGACTATTGGACTCCAATGCAAAGCCTTCTCTGTTTCTCATTCAGCCACTCCAGTGAGTAGCCTGGGGGTGCACATGAAACTGATGAGGGACAGCTGACCCCAACTGATCAAAGGGGTATTTCACACTACAAGAGAATACTGAGCAATAGAACTGAGGACCGTTTTTTTTTAAGTACTCCTTGCATCAGGCTTGGCTGAGCAATGGCCTGCTGGAGGTGGGTGATTGCTTCTCTACAACTTTTTCAGCCACAGCATCAAGTTTTGGGATGTTAATATTGTATATAATATATTAAAATAGGTCAACAGGTAAGAACTAGAAACTAAAGTAGGGATATCTACTTTTCACTGGAGCAGAGTGGATACATATTTTAAATTCTGATATCCCAAGTAGATGTCACCTTCAAAAGTTTTTATTTTAAGATTTAAAATAAATAAAATTAGGAATTAAGAAAAATAAAGAAAATTAAGAATTAAAGAAAGCAAAGTTTTCTAAGTCTATACACATTTATCTAAGAGCTAAAATTTTCATTTCGCTTAACAAAGGACACCTACATGGCATCATTTTTCACTAACGATACCTAAAATAATGCAATATAATCCTGTGGCAAAAGACACATCTCGGGGAGGTTGATCTACCAAACATAAGCAGCAGTGAACTTTTATCAAAAAGCTGCTAATTTGTTCTCATTGACAGAACACAGTCTGCAAGGAAACATAAATCATTACTTTCTCTAATCGCTTCTGTGGTTTCCAAGCTTTCTGCTGCTCCGTTTTCTGCATTTATTCCTCATAACAATCAATATTTTCCTTCCTTCTAGGTACCAAATATTTGGATTCTAATAGCAGAAATACTTTTAACAGAAAAAGATTTATAATCTCTAATAAAACCCACCCAAAACATAGCAGTAAAGAAAAAGCGACAACATTTTAAAGACCTGCTAAAAGCTAGTTTTCCATTTGCAGCAAAGCAGAGAAGCCTATAAGGATGAAGACACCAAACCACTACTATTCTGGATGATTATTTATTGACTGGACTTGACTCTAACATCAACACACCCTGTCTTCTGAAAAGATTCAAGAAATAATTTTGGATTATACTGTGGAACCTTGGGGCACCTTATTTCACCCCAAGTCTCTGCAATGTCTACTCAGAAAATATTTAAAATGTTATTCTTTCTAGGAGTGTAATTTAGCACACTTTTCTGAGATCAAGAGAACACTGTTATTCATAAATCACAGATTTCTGTCATAATGAACTAGTATGATTTTCCTGAAAAATCTGCACTTCCATGGCCCAAAAGTCATTAAACTTTTAAAGCCACAGTTGTGTGTCTTAAAGCATCAACATTATTAAAGTTTATTAAAAATATAAATCTTCATAACACTGTTTTAAGTAATTTTCTCATTATACTAATGTGAGAGTATGATAAAAAGTATTAGTCTGCTTCTGATAATCCCTCATTTTTTTTTCAAACATTCTGCATCAAATCCCTGATTATCAACAGACATAACATGATGAAAACTATTTTTGAAGTACTTATGAGAAACGAGAAAACGAAAAAGCCCTAAAAAAGCTATTGCTTTAGTTATCAAAAATACGCTCAAAATACTGGCAAGCTACATGTCCTGCAAAGACCTGTGACTTGACTGAAATTCTTAAACTCTTCCAAGTATCCTCCTTGTCAAATATATTCCAGTTTTACAGATCTGCTCATATATAACAGCTTCCTGAATATGCTTTGACAGTACATTTCTGCCAGTCACAAGAAGCAATTCAGCTGGATAATCTCCCAAACATGATATACGCCTAAATCCCACAGCTCCAGTTCAATCCTAAACAGACATTCAGAGATTTCTTTTAAGCTAACATTAAAAGAGCAACCTGCTAAGTAACAACATTAACTCAAAAAAGATGATCATCTAGAAGAATATTTATTTTCAGTTCTGAATTATCTTCCTCCAGTATGAAGTCCAGTACAACTTTTCATACAAAATCTGACTTAACAGAATATTCAGAATCCTCCAGTCCATGAACGATTTGTTTCAGCAATTTCATAGGCAATGTCCCAATACCAAGTACTGAGTCTGTTCAATTCTGCACGTACCTGCAGAGCTTTATCGCTAACACAGACATATTAAATGAGGGCAGGAAGAAAAGTGTTTTCTAAAAACTGCATTGACAAGGTAGTTATGGCATGAAAGCACTCATTTAATGAAACTATTACGAGCATTCATTTTAATTCTCTTTGGTTGTTAAGATTAGTTACTAGGAAAAAATTCTTCCCTGTGAGGGTGGTGGGGCACTGGCACAGTGCCCAGAGAAGCTGTGGCTGCCCTAGCCCTGGATGTGTTCAAGGCCAAGCTAGATGGTGCTTGGAGTAACCTAATGATCTAGTGGAAAGTGTCCCTGCCAATGGCAGAGGATTGGAACAAGATGGTCCTTAAGGTCCCTTCCAATCCAACCCATTCCATGATTCTACAATTCCCTTATGCAGATTATTTGCATTGTACTAACCCATACCACAGGTTTCCTTCTCTGAGGTTCCTTGAGCACTAAACCCACACAGAAGAGCCTAACCCCCAGATAAATACACCCATAGCTATTACCATAAGGTATTCCAAGGCGCTCCTGCTCCTTCCGATAGCCTTCCAGTGCTGCAGCCCATCGTGTCACTTGCTCAGACGTTTCATCTGAAATTGTTGCAATATGTTTTGTCCCATCCAAGGTTATCACTTGAGCTTCCTCAACAAGATGAGCTTCAGCCTCTGCATGATGAGCATCTGGATCAATCACAACCTCCACGGTTTCCACAGGCTTCACAATTTCCAGGATGTTCAACTTGGGCTCTATCCCTAAGCAGGGAAATAACATAAAACTTAAGACAGTAACGCAAATATGACAAAAACATTGTTTTAAAGGCTTCTGATTAGTAGGGTTAGTGAACTCAGGAAAGAAGCAGGACACAAAAGTGTCATCAAAGTTCTGTGAGTGTCCTAAATAAGAATGACACTATTATACAGCATATACTTCATTAAGGTGAATAATAAAGCTGTCCCTCTTTCCTCCCCCAGTGTTATAGCTTCCTGTTCTATTTAAGTGATCTGTTTCACAGATCTTGAACAGAATGTTCAGCATGTGAGCATAAAGTACAAGTATTTTAGTCTGTAAGAAATATACCAAAAAAAAAAAAAATCCCCCAAACAATCAGAAAAAGCAACCTCCAAAAGGACCCAGAACAAGTATCCAGCTTTACTCCAATCATGAGGCACTTCTTTCAGCCTTTACAATACTTCCCCGATAACTCTGGGGTCTACACAAAGCAGTTAACATTTTCTTTCAGTACTCTGCAGTAGGCAGTGTGTTAAAACTGCAAGTTAAAAGAAAATTAGAAAATTCTTCATGTTTAGGCTTCATCATGCTTTGGCTTTATGTCTGTCATTTCAGATATTAGATCATGAAGCTACAAGGTATGCCTGTATCAATTCTGCAGCAAGTCAGAACACATTCACTAATGCTTTGTATCACCACTTTCTCTGTTGTCTTCTGAGGTGTTTTGTCCAGCTGATGCCTCACCAAATTTCTGACATTGTACAGAAGATTTTTCAAAATTATTACAATTTTTGTGACACACAATTTTCATTATAATACCAACAACCACGCTTATTATAAGAGATTTTTATCAAACATATTTTCACATTAAAAAAAAATCTTTACAATTCCATTTTATCGTGAGTTGGAAAATGTTGACTAGTTAGGCTGATGAAAGTAGGATTCACAGAATATCATATGGCCAGAGTAACTTCAGTATCTTGTACCATAAAGATATTACTTTGTGTCCTTCCTGTCTAATCTATATTAAAGCTCAACATGAGACGGTTCTGCAGGTAACAGCCTTAAAAGCTAAATCCACAATCCAGTCATAGTTTGTAAAGGAAAACAAATGGAGTATGTACCTGTACTTCAAGAAAAAAACAAGTATTTTTAAGACAAGTATTTCTCTGGATTTTAAAAGACATTCAGCTTGAAAAAGATATTAGAAAGGGGATAAACAGTACACAGACTACAGAGTACAAAACTCAGCGATGTGAAATCAAGGATGTGAAAATAGATGTAGACAACCAGTAAGTGGTTGATTAGATGAAGAAGCAAACATGAAGAAAAAGCAAACAAATATCTTACTCAGGAGAGTGTTTTATCTAGGCTATCTAAACTTAACATGCACAACACTGGCTTCTTTCAAAATCATACAAAAATGGCTAAGGGAACCACTAAGGGTTAAGATTCTATTTCTGATCTTTAAAAAAGAAAGTAAAGAAAAAGGCATCTAGAGAGGTACAGCTCACTATTCCTCAACAAAGTAATTCACTGTGTCATAAAATTACATGTCAAAAGAACTTCATGCTTTATCCACAATACAAACATGGAGATCAAAGCAATGAGTTTCTGTAGAGGAAACAGCTTGTAAGTAAAAATGTGAATTAACAGTCTACCATCTAACTTACTGCAACACTAGATCAGCATTGATTCCCTGGGCTTGTCTGCATCTCTCCTCACATCTCTTCTTCCTTTACCTACCACGTAAGAGATGACTAGTCTTCCTTGGACAGCATCCAAATTGTGGAACACAATGCCACACATCCCACAAGTATAAACAGGTACAAGAAGTGCAAAGCTTCAGGACAGGAGCTACCAAGACATATGCAGATGTTCACAGTACTTCCAATTGTCAGAAGGTAGAGAATATACTGGGGTGATGACTGACCTACAGGCAGCCTGCTTGGTTTTACCCACTCTGAAATGCCTAGTATTAACCACACCCAGAGACAGGACATTAGTCAAACAGAATCTTTAATCTAAATAAGTGTGATTACACTTATGATTGGTTTCTTTATATACTAAAAATAACAAAAGCCTACTTGTTTTAGAAATTATTATAGAAAAAAAACCCAAAATATTTTACTGTGTAGGCCTTCAAAACTAAAGCTTTTTTCAAATTCTTTGCAAACGGAACACAGCTACTCAGAGTTACACAGACATGCAAGAGGCCCAGTTCAGAGCAGTAGAGAACTAGGCTGCACTCAAAGCTGCTGTTCTCTGAATGGCAGGAAAACCACACACACTGCCATTCCTCCAACCAGAGGAAATTACTTAGGGCAAGGCAGAGCACCAGGAGAGTCTATAGAGTAAAATGAAAAAATAGGAATGGTATTTTATCTGCTGTAGAATGAAATGCTATAAAAGAACTACACTCAAGTTCAACTAGAGAACAACTGTATTTCACTTGTTGTCTTTGAATTTAAAGCCAGCTGATCAAAATTTGATAGAATATTTGAACTGACATAGCAGCTTTTCTTTCAAGAAATAAGAGAGTCCAATCCACTACAAGGATTAGCATCATCTATTACTCCTAGCTGAATTCTATACATTACACAAGTTAGGGAAAAATAAGCATAAGTGAACTGAGAATCTCTGAAAACCGCAGTCATGCAAGTAAAAAATGAGGATGGCTTAAGAAGCTGTTTTTTCCCTTCTGACTCAAAGGGGTACTGTAGTCAAGAGTAACTGTGGAGGTACCTCTTCCCTGAAGTCCTGGGGGGAGGGACCCTGCAGTGTACGGGTCTCTCCCTGCTCCCATGTCACATGTGCCCCATACCTGTTCCTGATTGGTTGGCTTGGGTGCCCGGGCCGGGGAAGAGAGCAGGGTCCCGTGACTCGGGGTCTGCCTGGGAACTGCAGCCATGCGGCTGGAGGAATAAATCACCTCTGAACATATACAAGAAATATCACTTCATCTTTCCTTCCAAGTTCATCACTTGTTGTAAGGATTCCACAATTACAACAAGTAACAAGTCCATTTTCCTGTTAGTGATCCAAACACGTTTCTTTTGTTTATATGCATGCTATTTGTTTTCTGATTTCTGCCCTGCCATATTTTACATGCCTTCAACACACAGATTTCTTAGGAGTTACTTAAGTATCAAGGACTGAAAAACAACACTGGGGAGTATTCCAAAGTGACACAGAAGTACTTAATATTCAAGTGTTTCTTTTAAGATGGGAGGGGGAGGGGAAGGGAGAGGGAGAGAGGGAAGGTGTGATGGGGGCAGGGAGCAAGAAGCTCCTTGTACTCTGATCATGAACTCCAGTTTTACATTGAAGGGAAAATAACAAAACACAAGAAGAAAAAGTAAAAATATTTATCACTCACATCCTTTTGAAAATGGAAGTCTGAGCATTGAATACTAGAAGTTACTGGGCAAGACTTAAGAGCAGTTATTCTAGTTCCCTGAAGGATATTTCTATTCTATTTTAAAAGCAGAAAGGTAGTACACTTCCCATTACATATGGGGAACTGAGGACTCAACTTAGCACTAGTCACCTGACACTCATCATTAAATGCAAATTCTTGCTGAACACTGTTAATACAAAGCAATAAAGTTTTCTTCTGTTTAATCTACAACAAAGCCACAAGTAATCAAAAAGTGCTCCCCAAATTTTGCTCACTTGCTTTGCTGATGTAACTCAAAATAGATAACTAATCTACTTCTGAAGAACTTGTTCCTGTTTAAAAATACAGAAATAAACACCTGTAGCTGTTCTCACAGCCCAATATGAATACTGTCTTTAAAGAGTGGTGGCTGTCCTTCCACTCAAGACATACGGAAGGTGCAAAGCAAAAAAGTAGGACAAAAAGCAGAACAATGAAGCTGCTAGTTCCTGAGGATTTTACAAGGGGAAATCCTGTCATATCAGATAATACAAATAAAAACTATGCCTCAACAAATCCGTACCCACCTGGTTCATGTTCCTCTGACACAATGGTTTATTCTGACTTCTCATCCAAAGAAAACAGACAATAGTGATCCCAGACCTTGATAAGGATTTTCAGTTAGCTACATTTACTTTCATAATGTAATTGTTTCTAAAGCACACAGGCTCACTCACCTCACAGGGATGAAACTGTCACCTCTACAAAAATCTTTTGCCTGCTTTGATATTTTAGTCTAGTAACTACTCAGCCTTGAGGAAAACCTCAAATGGTAACCCACTACTTGACAAGACAGTTGTCTGAGTTCTGGATTTGTGTTTGATTTTGTTACTTATAAAATGATACTAAATTCCTTTAAAAAACATTTCAAATAGCATTAGTCCATGACATTTATTTTAATTTTACTAGTTAGAACTACAGTATACAGTGAAAAATACATTCTGAAGCACTGTGACCATTCACTGATTTTCTCAATTTTAAAGCTAGGAATAGGAGGAGCATAGTATTCCTGCAATATTAGTTTGTCTGTACAATGGACAAATGTCACTGCTTACCTTGCCTCGATATTACTTGCACACTGAGTTGCACTGTTCCATCTGTTTTCACTCCTTGATCAAAAAGGCTTCGATCTGGATCCAGCTTGATAAAAGCATTAAAAATTAAAAAACTAAAAATATGTATTAGTTTCACAGTTACAATAAACTTATTCTCCTTTAAACTTTAGAAACACTTGGTGCCTGCAGCAGATTTTCTGAAGAAGTGTGCAAATACTTTTTGGTACTGTGTAGACATAGTCCATAACAGAAAAAATTTGATTGTATTTGAAACTTGCCACTCTGTTCTGTTTAAGGTATTTTCACTTACAAGAACATTTTTTGACCTAAAAGAAGGAATGCAATATGGGGAGGTACCTTCACTACCTGAAAACTATCCGCAGTTCCTTTTCTGAGTTTTTAAGACCTTCATAAAAATTCTTATCTTTATAACAATATTCTCCCATTGTTTCTGGAAAAGCCACAGATGTCTGATTGTAACTTCAAATAAAACATGTAGCTAAACGAACTGCAAAACAGTTACACTGTCTAACATGGCAATGCCTGTAAAAACAGCGGGGGATTTCTTGAGAAGTGCTTTGCTACCTCTGTACCTGAATAATATAGAAACCTTCTTGTTTAGATTCAAAAAAAGACTGGACTCATGGAAGTTCAGGCAGCAACAAATGATGTGGGCTACCTCAAGAGAAAGTAGTGTGGCCATTGCCCTCATTCTTCTTTCACTTACAAGGTAGTTTCTTTACCTTGTACCAAGAACTCCAAAACTATTTTGATTGTATTCACACTGAACCAGTGTGTATATATTAAATGGTCTGATGATAACGTGAAATTAACTGATGATGACATGAAATTAAACTCTTAACTGTAATTTATATTCCACATCAAGCATGAATTTCATAGACAATGGAAAAAAGGGAAAAAGTATGTAAAACACTTCTCCATTAAGAGGTTAAATCTTTCATAATCCTTCAATTTACCTGGATATCTTGCAGACAAATTTCATGTGCATCCAAGGAACACTGCAGTCTGGGTTCCAGCAACTTCTTAAGATTTCCAATGGGTTCACTGATGTCAATAGCCTGACTCACAAATTCTGCGGTGGTGTAGGTTTGCTCGACAATGCTTGAATAACAAATTAATATAATAAATCATTACCTACATGTTAACAGTGCAGGTATAGGAAAGCTTAATAAAAGTTAGAAGTAAACTAGATAAAAGGTAATACTGACACTGAAATCTTAATATCATGCAGTATTAGTCTGAGCACTCTTCATTTGAGTAGAGAGTGAATTACTGAATTTGGTCTCATTAATTTTACAGTTGTGTAACTCTTCTGTTACTTTAACAGAAGAGTTACTTAACTCTTCTGTTAATTTTACAGTTGTGTAACCCTGTAACCACTAAAATGCTCAGTTAAATACCAAGATTCAGATCACCTTTTTAAGAGATTAAGCCATGGTTAGCATATTATATATTGTTAATTTGCATGTAGAGTGAACTAGTTTTATTTGCTTTGCCTGGACTGTATTTACAAAATATTCAAGTTAAAAGCAAACACAAAAACTTAACAGACAGGAAAAACAGAATGAAAAAAATGCTCACTCTCATACATAGCAACTTGCCATGTCTTTTCACCAGTCAGCACAAGAATAATAAGCTTAACACATACAAGGAACAACTAGAAGGAAGTACAGCAGCATGGAGCCTTGAAGGAACTATGAGTCGTGTCATGGTTGTCTCGCACTACAACAACAGTTTTGGCACAGGCATTCAGAAATGCCATTGTTATAGGACTCATGTTATAACAATGACTGTACACAGTTGGGCTCTCCTCATCTACACAAAAGGATACCAGAATGTACACAGATATAGTCTGTAAGTAGTAAAAATACACAAGGAGCTCAGAATAATAACAAACTAGTAAGTGGCTTTGAATCAGTTCTCCAGAATAGGTTCTTAAAGAGTAGTTAACCTAACCAGCCTCAGTTCTTTCTACTTGTCAGACACTGAAATGTTACGTTTAATGGCTTAAACATCTTTATGAAGGACTTTTGCCTATTATAGCAAAGGTGTAACAAAAGCTGCATGGAAAACCACTGCACCCTGAATGGGCCTCCTGACTGAGGCCCTCAACTGCAAGTTAACAAAGATAAGATAAAGTGACTCAAGTCTGGGCTGGGGGAGAAGAATACACTCACAAGAGGATTATGCCCAGCACCATTGAAGCCACAGCCCCAGGTTTTTCTGCTGCCAGGCTCACACAGATCCCTGCACCAAAGCGGGGAGGAGGAGAGGTTTTGTGTGTGTGGCATAGCTTCTGGCCAGATGCAGTGAATGCCCATCCTCTGCTGAGCAGACTGGTCCAGCTGTGGGGCCTCCCACCCTGGGAAGGCCACATCTATGGGACATCCATGTGAGGGACAGCAGACAGGGTGTCACAGCCCATCAAAGGCCCCCCCAAAGGGGTCCCCAGACCCTGCACCAGAGCACTGCACATTATACTACATGATGCAACAGATCCAGAGTCTTGCAAGGGACAGCGTCAAACCTGCCACCCACCTAGAGAGGTTCCCACCTACCCAAACATATATTAATCCAATGGATTCTACACTTTTTGGTGGCGGACTCTCACCATCAAGAACACTAGATGGAGGGAAGCAATGAGACATCACTATGACCCAGGAAGGGGTGATATGCTTCTACTTAATATTTGTCACTCTCCCTGACCCCCTCCCCACACCTCTTTTCCTTCCTTCCTTCCTTCCTTCCTTCCTTCCTTCCTTCCTTCCTTCCTCCCTTCCTCCCTTCCTCCCTCCCTTCCTTCCTTCCTCCCTCCCTCCCTTCCTCTTTTAGTATTAAATAAAACATAACTTTTTGGCACCAACATTTAACCTCGACTGGTTTTAATCAAGTTTTGGGATATATTTTGTAACTTTCTGGGTTCAATCTGTTTTACTTACAGAGACTTAGTTTTCTTTACACTTCTTTGCAAGATTGCAACACTACCCTACATATCAACTGACGCTCTGAGCTTCCAAACATAGTAGTGAAAATTAGGAGGGAAGCATTGGAAACTAAAAATCCAGGTTGAGGTAATTAGGTCAGAGGGTATTCTACTTCAGTATGTACCGTTTCAATGGCTCTAACAACAGTGTAGTTGATACTGAGCATCATTTCTGCTCTGTTAAAAACAAATCATCCTGTATAAATCCTGTATAACAATAAAGCAATGCACTGGAGAAATGGAAAAGTTCATCTCAATTACGGAAGGATACACTGAAGCTGAAAGGTTTGCAGCACCCACACATAGACATATTACTACAGACATGAAAATAAGAAAAGTAAAGTCCTAATAACGTAGCAAGAGACAACCAAAACAGTTTGGGATTTAAATAACTAAGATTGAGAAACATGACAGCACTATACTGATTTCCTATACTGACTACATTTCGGCTTCTAGAAGACAACCATTTAATTAGACAAGACACACTAATTAATTAATTAATTCCTGTCTAAGGATCCCAAAAAGCAAAGAAAGTACACACCTTTCTTCAGTGCATTCTTGTTTCTCAGTTCCATCAATTTCAATTTCTATCAGCTCTTCTGCCTCTCTCTTAGTCATGGCTGCAATGTCTTAAGAACGGAGCTATGAACAGAAAAGAATTTTTTGTGTAAGTCACAGACCAACAAGACTAGACAACGTTTTGTGTCCTATCAAACATTTTTTTAACCCAAATACCAGAACAGCCTTTTAAAGCCAAGAATTCATCTAAAAATAAATTCAGGAGCTAATATAGATTTCATAAAACATATTGCTATGCCTGTCCTCAAACAAATGTTCTAGATGCAAACACAGGACTGTTAAGACATTTGCACAGAGCCCAAAGCCTGATTCTCTTGGAGGCACCCAAATTTATGAATTTTTTTGTCGTTGCTACAGGCCACCTACAGCAAAGCACATCTGAAAATTCAAACTACCTTCCTAGCATGGCTGAAAGATGCTTTTAAATTTAAGCAGCGTTTTACAAGAAATGCTGCAGGAGGAAGCTGGGGAGAAGATCCATGATTTTTTCATAGGCAAATAAAGTCAGCAACAAAGTGTTTGTTGACTATCTCATCTTTCCATCCATGCCTCCCACAGGTGAACCGTTGATGACATGAGCACAATGAACATATCTTGTGATGTCCCAAACTAAAGCAGGATGTTAGTAATGAAAGGGAAAGCTATTCTGTGATGACATTCTCACTAACACTGCAGATTTTCATGCCCTATAGAACACTGGAGTCTGTTGGGAACGTAAGGAGGAAACAAAGAACTACAGCATTTGGTCTGTAAAGACATAGTTTGTCTGGTAATTTTATCTTTTACTAACAAGCACATATACCATAACTATGAAATATATATGATAAAAAACCAGGCCAAATGAACTCATAGCAAAAGGAGCAGGAAGTAGAAGTACAGAGGAAGAAAAAAACACTGGAGAAAAAGCAAAACATGACTACTATTTAAATATCCAAAACAGAAGAGATCACTGACATTTCCATCCTGGAATCATCCTTTCCCCCTGACTACTCTATCCCAAACCCAACTGTTAGCAAGAGTATCTACTGAAGACAAGATAATAAGGATATGTATTAATCTTTAAAACTTCTCAAAAGTATTAGTGACCAACTGTGTCTTACAGCTGCTACATAAACTGTCTAAAGAAATTCAAAATACTCATCATCTCCTTCAAAAACTATTTTGTATGATTAGCTGTGAAGAAATCAAGTGCTGCATGTGGTTCATTCTGTAAGAAGCTACCAGGGTTAGGAAGTGAAAGATTACGTTATCAATATCTCACCACTAGAAGCAAACCCAGAACCTGTTCATAGATTTGGCTCTGTGAAAGTCTCCAAAGGGCCAGTGTAATGTCCACTGAACAAGGCCCCAGGAGTGCAATTCCTTTATCACTTAATCTTGTGTATCAATCTCAAGATAAGTGGGAAAGACTGGAACACAACTTCTGAAGAATGCGGACAGGCTTAAATATCTGAATGCACCGACACCTGCATGATTACAGGTGATCTGTCAGACTGTTAAAAAATATTTCAAAACCAAGGTTTGAGCAATGTCTCTTACTGTAAACTCCCAAATAAGCAAACTGGTATGATAAAAAAGAGAGGAATGTCTTTTCTGTATTAGCAATCAAATTAAAAACACAAAACAAAGGTAAATGATTTTTTTTTTTTTTTGTAATGAAGGGAGTTTACCAGGTCACAAAGGAGTTAGGCTGGGATTTCTGTTCCTTGACATATTTATTTGTATGCTATTTACTGAGAAAACAGTGCAGACTTACAGAAAGAACTCACCATTTTGATAGATTTCTGGCAGAAAATATTCAATACGGCTAAATGTAGAGTGATGCAGAGTGAGAAAACATTACTGCCCATAGTAACGGTACAGAATTAGGTAAGGCATTTAGAAGTCCCTATGGATTTGACTCCAAACTGGCAGCTGGACTAGTAACTGTTCACTCCCTCTTCAAAGGCAATTCATGGCTGAATCTCACAGGCTCTGCTACATTTTCAGATCCTGGAGGGGCAGGAAAGAGGAACCCAGGCATAAAGAGCAGGTACAAAAAGAAGAAGAAAGATGGCTCCACTACGCACAGATACAAGAAAGGGAGATGGGTATAAAGAATAACAACATGATGAAAACACATAAACTCATTAAAAGTTCATAGAAGCCTAAAGGGGAAAATTATTCAGTCTTTACTATGCTAACATAAAGAGATTTCTTTTGATATAAACATTTCACATGAAGTCTAGCAGTTTGTTGCTACAGGATGATGCAGAGTTTGAAAGTGAACATAGGTTCAGATAGGACTGAGCTGCCTGACCCTTCCCTGAAGGCTACTGAGAGACAAGAAGGCTCAAAGAGCCTGGCTTGCATGGAGGGTTCATATGGTAGGAACACTACAATAGCAGCTTTTGTTCAAAGGAGCATGTAAAACTGTGGTTGATTCCTGGAACGTTCAGCCTACTGATTTCTGCTTGTTTCCACTTTTTCCTTCAACCTAACAAGCCCTAAGACTTTCCTGTTAGTCAAGAAGAAATCTGACTTCCACTGACATATGAGAAGGCACCTGTCAACAGAGCCTTTCTCCTTGGTATGATAGTCCAGTTCTACTCCAGTATCTTTTACAGTCAGGAGAGTTGTCGCTTTGCTCTGTTTAAGATCTATCATTTCTCTAGAACACAAGGAGTTAAGTAAGGAATGAGCCCTGTGTGATACAGGCACAAACTCTCTGAGTAGAACTATGTTTGCTATCCCACTAGGTAATTGTGAAAAGGGGTCCAGTTCTGGAGCCCATACACATTATCAGCTGATGCTGAAGTTCAGTCACTGGAGTTATGTGTGCCCCAGAGAAGCTCTGGTGGTTCCTATCCATCCATATTATCCAAATTATAAATACCAACACAAAGCAGGTAACAAAGCAAACAGCCTGTCCTTTACAGATCAGCTTTTACAACTCATCAGTCAGTTTAGTTTTATGACAGAGATAGTGGAGCACTGAACAGGCTAGAGGAAAATCACACCAGATTTGATATGTTTACCTTCCTTATCAACAGCCAGAAGGGAGAAAATGAAGGAAAACTGGGAGCTGTGGCTGCGCAGCATGTACCTGGATGAACTTTAGAAAGCAAACAATGCAAGATCATGGAATCAATTAGATTGGAAAAGACTTTTGAGATCATCATGACTGACCACCACCATGTCAACTAGACCATAGCACTAAGTGCCACATGCACTCTTTCCTTTAACATCTCTAAGGATGGTGATCCTACCACCTCCTTGGGCTGCCTGGTCTGCTTGTTCCAACGTCTAATCACCCTCTCAGTGAAGAAATTCCTCTTGGTGTCCAACCTTAACCTCCCCGGCACAGCTTAAGACTTTTTACTGGTTGGCCGAGGAGGAGAGCCGACCCCCACCTGGCTGCAACCTCCTATCAGGGAATTGCAAAGAACGATAGGATCCCCCCGGGTCTCCTCTTCCCCAGGGTGAGTCCCACAGCTCCTCCTCATCAGACTTCTGCTCCAGACCCTTTCCCAGCAGCTCCACTGCCTTTCTCTCGACTCGCTCCAGCCCCTCTATGTCCTTCTCGGAGAGAGGGGCCCAGAACTGGACACATCACTCGACGAGCTTCTCACCAGTGCAAGGGGAGAACCACGAGACGCCATATCCTGTTACATTTTCATGCAAAACAAGGTTTTTACGAGCGGGTGTAAGTTTTCACGCGCCGAGGAGGCCTCGCGAGCCCCGCGGTGGGAGCACTCGGTCTTTGAGCCCGGGGGCCCTTCCCCACGACCGCCAAGGCGCCACCTCCCCATGGACCCCGCTTCCCGCGGCGCCTCCGTGTCGTTGTTTGAACCCGAAACGGAAATGGGATCGCAGAGCCGTCGGGGAAGAAACGGAAACAAAACACGGGCCAGGCCGGGCCGCGCTCACCCGTCGCCACCGTCCGTCCGTCCGCCCACCGCACAGGCACGTCCCGCCGTCCTTCCGCGTCCGGGAAGTCCCGCGGCTCCGGGTCCAGGACCGGCTTCGGGAGCGGGGTCGGGAACGAGCTGCGCCAGGATCGGGGCGGCGCGCGGGCCCACCGCGCGGAAAGCGCGCGACACCGCCGCACCCCCGCGCGAACTACGGCTCCCGGCGGCCCGCGCGCGGGAACTACAGCTCCCAGCGGCTCCCGCGGCTCCGGAAGGCCTCGAGCCGCATCCCGTTACTTTGACGTGGCTCTGTGCGGGCACAGTGCGTGCTGGGCTCTCCAGGGGCTCTCCCCGCGCTACCCCAGGTCCCGGCAGGCGCTTAGCGGGCCGGGAGATGTGTGGGGATGGGAGAACCCTGGGTGTGCGCGGGGGTTGGGGGGTGGTTCCCGGCGGGCACCGCGAGGAGGGTGGGTGGGGTCGAGCGGAGGCGGTGGTTCGGCCAAGGTGACTCTGGGGAGCTTTGGTGGTTTGAAAGTGTCACGTTTTTTCTACTTAAAACAACGCGAAGAGCGGAATTCCCGGTTTGTCTGGGTTGTTCGGTCGCGGTTCCTTTCCGAACGGGTCGCGGAGCTGTGCCCATGGGGTCAGGGTGTCCTCGAGTTCAATGGCTGCTGGAGTTCCTCCCCCCCACCCCCATTCCCCCATGATGTTTTAAATAAGCTTTGGATACCTTTCTGCTTTAAAGTTCAGCTCCGAAGTACATTTTTTTTTCTTCTGCATGCATTTAACTTAATAATATATTAATATGGGAAATGGGAAATACCCTTTGAATACTTTTCCGGTTTCAGCTCCAAGCTGTGTTTTCGTGCTTTTTAAATGCAAAATTGCTGTGACTTAATTCTTTATTCCTGCTTTGGTGGTTTTTAATGGTTAAAGCAGCAGTGCCATCATGATCCTGCGGCAGATCTTCCGGCTTTCCTCCCTTTTCCGCTCTGCTGTGTCCGTTCACCTGCACAGGAACATTGGGCTCTCTGCGATTGTCTTCAACAAGACAAAAGAGCTCGACCCGGTTCAGAAGCTCTTCTTGGACAAGATCAGAGAGTACAACACGAAGAGCAAGTAAGTAAAGGAAATTGTCTTAAGGAGGGGCCTGATGGCAAAAGGGGAAAACCTGTTGATTTTGACATAAAAATATCTAACATGAAGTGTTTGATTTCTGTCAATTTGATAATTTTGTAGGCTGGTCTCTAAATACTTAAGGTGCATTTTCCTGCAGCACTTAGTGATGATTTCACTCGTGGGAAGGCTTATTCTAGCATATCTAATAGAAAATACCAATTTTTTTTCCTTGAAAAAGAAAAAATATGATGTCATTCTTCTTGGGCAGTTAAGGGACTCAGTTAAGGTCTCCTGTACACTGCATGGTATGTTAATTTTTACCCATCTACATGCTCTATAATTAGGGGGAGGGGAAAGCCAATCAAACCCTCTTTTTTTTTTTTTTTTTTTGGCTATGGAAATAGCCTCCTCCAAAAGTAATCGAGAATTAATGGAATTATTAGGATGGTTCATTTAACACCTACAGTTAGTAAGCAGTTCCTTCAAATGGAATCTTAGATTCTTGTAATGTTTGAATGAACTACTGACCAGGAAACTAAAACTATAGTTTAGTTCTGTATAGTAACTACATAGAACTATGGTAATTCTATGTAATTTTTTCTTGGGAACTATTCCTGGGAAGGAATTAAGACACTTCTTAGTTCTACTGGTGGAAGGTGTGTATCCTTACCTACAAACCCCTCTGTGTAGGGAGTCAGATACTTGGTGGTTTTACCAATTATAAGCATGGATCCTGTGCTGGTACAACTAAGTGCTGGCAATCTAAAGTTTAGTTATCTGATATTTGTATCCCAAGAAGTTCTGGTTGTGGTGGGGTTTTTTTGCTTCTGTAGCATTCAAAACATGTTCTATTGGCAAGAATAGTAAGCTTTGCTAACTGAGATAACTATTTCAGAGATAGAAGAGGTGCAAATCGCAATTTTGTTAGGAATTCACACCTGGAACAAACAAAACTAAAAGCCTTGAGAGACTACATGTTCATCAGTGTAGTTTTTTTGCTTCATAAAACCACCTTTTGTCTCAAAAGGCTTGGGTTTTCATCCCTGATAGTTGGATCTTCATTGCTGATAGCAGAAAACCTTTACTTTACTCTGAGAATCTTGTTTATTTGTAAGGTAAGGAGTTTCTAAGGTGTCATAGTTTGAGTTTTGGAAATATTTTAAATTATTTCTTTGGTTGGTTGTTGAAAAAGTTTTAGTTCATGAATGGGATTGAAAATGTCAAATTTTCCATGTGAAATGTTAGAACTTAGTTGTTAATCACAACTTCTAATGTTTTCTAGGCAAGCTGGAGGGCCTGTTGATGCAGGACCTGACTTTCAAAAAGACATGAACGAATCCCTTGCAAGACTCCAGCGGGCATATGGTGAGGGAGATCTCACCAAGTTTCCAGAATTTAAATTTGAGGGTGAGCTAACAATCTTACTGAATTCTATCTGCAAGTAGCTACATGTTCACTGACAGGTTTTCTTAATTCCCTTTAGTTTCTATTTATACCATTAATTTCATGTAACATGCCCTCTGGGAATCTTATGCTTTTGCACAGTTCACATCTGATTCCATGTACATCCTATTTTTGATTATTTGCCTTTTCTAGCAGAGACATGCTCTTCCTTATACTAATGATTAACAAAACTTGCAGTCAGGTCGGGCTATCTTAATTGTCCTTCAGAGACCCTAAAGAAAGAGCTCAAATAGAAATAGCCTAGGGCCTCTATTTTTCTCATCTTGTCAATGAGATCAGCAGACTATAATGTGAATATCGGTTTGTCTTCTATCATCCAAACTGTGACTTTTTTGATTTTGTAGGCTCCTCTGGAAAGCCACTGATTTCAGAAAATGAACATGGGACTTAACTTTCTTACTTAAAAATATTTTGTGCCTAAATTATATTAAACCTTTTTCTTCAACTGTTTAGATATGACTTCTGTTTAACTGGTTTAAGTTTGTTTTAGCATGGAAGGGAAAGGGCAGACAGCATAAGGCTTGGTGGGTATCTGGCAGCTAGCCAAGGCCAAGCTACCATAGTAGGTGACTTGTAATTCTGACCAGACTGGGACTTCTAATTTAGACTAGGAACACACCTGAAAATGTTTTGGGTTTTGGTAGTGTTTCAGTTGGGTAAAGTTGGTGTCAAGTTGTTACTTGTGCAGATAAAACAGATTACCTGTAAAGTAGAATCTATGGGTTTTCTTTTTTTTTATTTTTCCACAATTTTAGGGATGTAGTTTCTCTATATTCAGTTTTATTTCTTTGTCATATGTGAAACTGTGCATATTAAAATTTTACTTGTTTTTGTAAGGAAAAAGAATTTATATGACCATAGGAACAGAACAAAGCACAGACACACACAACTGTGTTCTTTTACCATTGTTGTCTGTCCTTGATCTAATTTCAATAAGGTTTCAAATCTGAGTAATTATATGGTCAGAAGTTCAGTTTTTTTACCTTAGTGATGCGTACTATAAGCTGACCCTTGCCTCTCAGACTTTGTATTAAAGAGAGCAGGCATTGGTAGCCCAGGTACCCAAAAACCTAACCTCTTTGAGCCTGTACCTTTGACATCAAGAATTCCTCGGTCAGTGTTTGTGTGTGGAGTGTATCTTGCTGAGTGGAGTTGAAATAGTGTGCTCCTCTCTGTTAATATATACTGATAATACACTAATCAAAGGGAGAGAAGAGCTTCGTTACTTATTCTTGTATCAGAGCTATGTTGGAAATAGTCGTCTAGTAACATTCTGGTTGACTTCTTCAGTTTCCCTGCTGTCTTCTCCCCTATCCCAGGTGTTGTTAAAAGCTGTTTTGGCAGAATGTTACTGAGGCTTACCCTTTATACGTAACTCCTGCAAGGTGGAAAAGACCTGTCTCCAGCATAGCTACTCTTTACTACTGCCCACATTTAATCAGTAAGTGGGGATGTAGACTGCAATGTACTGCTTTAGCTTGACAACATAATGGTTAGTTTTCTTCAAATTACACATTAATTGTGGTGTTTGAGGATGGACTAAAAAGAGACTAATAGGAATTTTCTCTCTCTCCCATTTCTCCTGTAGAGCCCAAGTTTGAGGAGACTCCAAAGTGATCTCTGCAGCTTGTACACGAAACAACAGTGTACAGCCATGGAGTTGCTGAACATGGCACTGGTTGTAATTTAATAAATGTAGTGCTTCAGTTTAATTTCAGTGGTGTGAAGCTCTTAACTTCATAGCAAGCTGTGATCGTCAACTCTTACATGACAGGGGGAGCTGAGTAGTCCTCAATTTTAACTGCAAAACTCCTTTGTGAGTTATGTTTTAATGCTGAGATATTGTAACACTCATAATGATACACCAGGAAGGAACTACTTGTTCTGTTGAGTTTATCCAAAAAGCTTCTGCAGAAAAAAACCACCATGAACCTTAAGTCTGTAGCAAAGCCCTACAGTAGCGAAGGAGCTGCACAGCCAAAATCATAGGCACAAATGCCCTAATTCTACACTGCATCAATGAACACAAAGGTGATGAAGTGTTAATCTTCCAGAAGAAACTGAAATCTGATAATGATGTTGTAAGGTGTGAATTTCTGTGACTGAACTATTGACACAAACACTTCAGCTTCTGAGGAGCTATTTATTTGTAATAATTATTATCTGAGAAACTACGTAAATACTTCAACAGTTAGAGTCTACATACTACAGTTTGAATTGTACTGGCATAATTTTTCTTCAGAATGAAATTACATATGCAGCCTACAGAGAGAGGGACCTTCCACATTAGACACTAAAACACTGCTTGAGTTTTAATTACAGGAAGATTTATTTTGTCAGCATTGCAAGTTTACTTTTGCACAGCTACACGCTTAGAGATGATTTTGGCAAATCTAATACAATTTCAAAGTCCTAGTAAATCAGAATTGCAGGAGAATATGAGCTCTTGACAATGGTTGAGACACAAGTAGTGAGGTCATCTGTGAAAGTTACTTGAATAGATTTTGCCAAGCTGCAAGAGTGAATATTGTATTGCTGCGTTACATACGAAGAAAATGAGAAGCCTTCACACAGAACTAAATTGAATATACAAGTTAATTTTTTGGGGGGGTTTGTTTTTTTTTGAAATGCCATCACAGCTAGGTTGACTAAATATTGGCAGTTTCAGCATGTAATACATGGAAACAATATTTACAGAGCAGAGGTCAAAAGATTCCTTGGTGGTGTGATTTAATCCCAGCTGGCAACTAAGCCAGCCACTGACTCACTGCCTGTCTCCTCCCCCTACTGTGGGGAAGGGAATTGGAAACAAAACTCATTGGTTGTGATAAAGCAGTTAAATAATTGAACCAAAGTAGTAATAATGGAAAGAGAGAGAAATAAAACCTGAGAAGCATAAGTGATGCACAGCACAAGTGCTCATCCCACTTGCTGACTGATGCCCAGCCTGTCCCCCAGCAGCAACTGGCCCTCCCAGCCAACCTCCCCCCAGTTTATATACTGGGCATGATGTTCTATATCACTCTGGCCAGTTCAGGTCAGGGTCCTGGCCCTGTTCCCTCATGGCCTGAGCACCTTCTCACTGGCAGAGCATCAGACACTGAAAAATCTTTCACTCGGAGTAAGTACTGCTGATATTACTGACATTATTCTCATACTAATTCAGAAAACTAGCTCTGTACCAGATACTAGGAAGAAAATTAAATCCCAGCTGAAACCAGAAAAGTAGCAATCAGCTGCTTATTCCATACCATTTATGTCACGCCAGGTCCCACACTTTCCAACACACCACCACCTTTCCTGTCTTTTTATGGATGCACACACAGTTCCTTAATCTATAGACAATCCCTAAAGAAGTCTAGAGTTCATTTAGTCCCTGACTTAAGACTGTCATAAACAGTCTTTCAGGGCAAGAAAGAGGGTGTTTGGTGTTGGATTGTTGCATGTTGATGCCAGTTCTGATTCCATCACTGCTCTGTTTGCCTGGTTACATCAAAGTTCATTCTCCATGTGGCAGTTGAAGGGGAGTTGGTTCAAATCCCCAAAGCTGGAGGAGTGGAGACAAGGCACCATGAGGTGCCCAGTGCAGTGGTGGGCATGCAGCTAACATAGAACTGCTAATATACAGCAATTAACATCACACAATTCACTGGTTATTCAGTCAAATCCACTCAATGCACAAACCAGACTTGCCCATCCTCCCACCTTACCAAGTGTGCCCAGGTTCTTGAGCAAAAGCAATACTACAGATGAGTTTGCCTTTGCCCAAGGCAGGAATAATTCAGACTGTCTTCTGCAGCACATTTTTCATGTGCACTACAGGAACTTTATTCCCTTCTATAGTAAAAGTTTTGATTGTGTAGGGCCAGCCCCCTTGGCAGATCTTCCAGTGATGACTCACCAGGTGGCCTTTGCCAATGTGTGTCCCAATGTTTGAAGGTCCCCCTGCCCATTGCTCTCAGTGTAGTCTAACAGTCTATTGGATCATTTGGTTTTCTCAGCTGGTACATGATACAATATACCCACTTAACACCACGTTCTTTTGCCCAAGCATCTGTGGGTGTTTTTCAAATATTCCTAGCTTAATTTGTTCAAAGGCTTGGTGTTGCTTAGGGCCCCATGTGAAATCATTCTTCTTCTCAGTCACTTGATAAAGAGGGCTTACAATCAGACTGTAGTTTGGAATGTGCATTCTCTAAAACCCCACTGCATCTAAGAGCTTACTTTTTGAAGAAATGGATTCAACTTTCTTTCTGTAGGATCAGGAGTAAATTCAGCCCTTCCATTCTGCCTGGGAAACCATCCAATGGAGATGGGAGTAGCAGCTTTCCTCCAAGAACCCCCATTTGGGACTTTTTACCTCACAATTCATGTACACATGTCTCTAGGGTCAAGGTAAGTCTTCCATCCCAATTCTTCATGCCCTCTCTGTGGTCTCCCAGCTAAACCCACAGGTATCTCGTAGTGTGTAACTTCCATGTCCTCTTTCTTGAGCCAACGCTTACTGTTATTAGCATAGGTCCATAGAGGTGAGTCCATACAGATGAGGAATAGAACATATCCTCTTTGAACTGCTGAAACTCCTGGGACAGTTTATCTGATAGTTTCTCCACAGATGAGATGAGAGAGGAAAAGAGGTTGTCTTCATATACCTGGAGATGGCAAGCCACTGCATCCACAGATGGTGGTGTGGTGTCTTTCCAGATTAATGTTGCCAGTGGGTTGGTGTCTTGGTACACTCTACCAACTTCCACCACATGGGTCATGAGCAGAGAGGAATTGGCCTGGATCTGTGGGAAACCTTGTATTGTCCAGGTCAAAATAAATAATCTCTAGCACAGCTAGTTCTCTCAGGCATTGGATACCTTCCCACTTGCATGGTGACATGTAACATCTTTCTTGGAAGGATACCTTTCCTTCATGCTTGACAGGAGTCACTTCCAGAGGCTGAGGACTTGGGTCCCTCATGCAATCACGTTGCCAATGCCTGCTTTCCTAGAAAGTGATTCCTACCCTATAATTCCAATCCACTAGCCCCATTAACCCAGCAACAGAGCAGCCAGGTGGTATTGTGCTCATCAGGACAACAGCTGAAATATTTATGTATATCCCGCAACTCACTCAGGAATAAGGATTGAGTGGTTGCCTCTTGTTGGCCTGTCACTGAAGTTTGTGTAGGCACAGCACGTGTTGGTGGGGTTTTGGTAGCCACAGATCGTTTCTTCAATCTAAAGAAGGCCTGAACCATATGCAACAACATAGTGGTTGCTACCAAAAGGACCAGGTTGGTTTCAAGGGGTAGTCACAAGATACGCAAAGTCCTTAAAATTCTCAAATGCTACTGTAATCATCCTGGAGGGGAGGGAAGATGTTTTTCCCATGGGTTTGCTCTCTGAGGGTAAAAGGCAGTAGATGTAACTGTGGATTGTTTCCACCAGATGGTTCCCAAAGGACGGCAGGGACACACACCACACAGGCTCATGACCAGCCATTCTATCATATCACAAGCCAGTAGAAGAGAGTACAACAGAGGCCTAGAGCAAATGAATCAATATGGTGAGCAGCAACTATTAGACCAATACAATGAAGGCTTAGAACAAATTTGTTTTAACATGCTCTAGTCAGATCTGTTTTTATCTCAGTCTTTTGAGTCCCACATTGGGTGCCAAAAAAGACCGTCAGGGTTTAACCTCAGACAGCAGCTCAGGCCCATGAGGCTGCTTGCTCACTGCACCCATCTCAGCCCCAGTGGGAGACCTGGGAAAATATAGTAAAACTGGTGGGTTGAGAGAACAGCAGTTTAATAATTGAAACAAAGTAAAATAGGATACTAATAATACTAATGATAATAAAACCAACAATTAATATTAATTGAAATGAAAAGGAGACAGAGGGGTAAAGCCCATGAAAGACAAGTGATGCACAACAGTTTCTCACCACCCACTGACTGATGCTCAGCCTGTCCCCCAGCAGCAGTTGGCTTCCCCTAGCCAATTTCCCCAATTTAAATACTGGGCATGATGTTCCAGCATGGAGGTGGTCACCAAGCACCAAGCCTGTTTGAACAATGTTCTCAGGCACGTGGTGGGATTCTTGAGGTGTCCTGTGCAGGGCCAGGAGTTGGACTTCATGTTCCTGATGGGTCCTTTCCAACTCAGCTTATTCTATGATTCTATGAATATTCCTTTGGACAGCTCAGATCAGCTGTCACAGCTGTGTTCTGTCCCTGTTTCTTTTGCACCTCCTCACTGGAAGACCATGGGAATCTGAGGACTCCTTGACTTGGAGTAAGCACTACTCAGCAGCAACTGAAACATCAGTGTGTTATCAACTTTATTCTCATATTAAATCCAAAACACAGCTACTATGAAGAAAATTATCCCAGCTGAAACCAGGACACTTTGATACTGTTGTATAACAAGTAGTCATTTGATGTCCCTCACAGAGGCTGAAATCTTCTAAATAACAAAGGACTTGGTATGCTTGAAATCCTAAATGAAACAAACAAGGTTACATAAATAATAGTTCAAAGATTTTAAGCAGGTTAATATTTAGTGTACATTTCAGAAGAAACTAAGGCATCCAGATGGACAAGAAATGTATCTGATACACAGTTAATGTCTATTCTTTTCTGGGATGGGAGGTTTACAAAATGCATTCTACACAGAAGTAGTAACCTTTTCATAAAGACAGGTATCAAATAGCTCTGTTCAGCATCTGATTTTTAAGTTCATTAACACCGATAAATAGATACCACAGCTCTTCAAAGCCCTATCCTTCTCACTCAGAGCAAACAGATAGTTGGTCTCAATAAGTTTCTTATATACATACCAGGTCAAGGAATAAGCTTATGCATTTTAGTATGTTTTGTTTCAGTTAAGGAAATGGGTGGTGTCAGGGATCTTTTAAGGTTACATTAGTATTACTAATGCTACTTAAACTCCTAATGCCCTTTAACTGTAGATATTAAGTCACTCCTAGCTGAAGTTTTACTTAGAACTCCATTCCTTTTACACCAATCTGAAAAGCTGGAACAGCATATGTGTAGTTAAAGCCCTTGAGCTTTAACTAGGAAGTGGAGGTGGAAGTAGTAAATTCAGCTTCCATATTTAGTAAAGTCTTTTGACCTACACTACTCTTAAAAGAGTTAGGGCCCAATCTTTCTCTCATTGCTGTCTTGGACTGTGTCTCAGTTAGTTATCAATATATACAAGAAGATGCAAAGTACGGAGCAAGGTGCTGTAGTTGTGTGGCACTTGAGACTGCAACAGGAAGCTGTAAATGCAGACAAAGTATCTCCAGGTACTGGTGACAGGTACAGCATGGCAGGAGTGAGGAGTTTGTGTATGTGTGCAAAGATATTACAGATCTAAGGATATCAAAGGATATCTGAAGATATCTAAAGCTTTTAAAACACACTAGTGAACACAAAAGACTTGCCTTTTCACTTGTAGATTGATAGTTTGTCTTCTTTCTGTTAACAGAGCAGGAAAGGAATACAGGTTAAATAGTGAGTTTTCTGGTGTTGGGTTTACCCCTTATATATGACTGCATTTTTCCAGATTTCCAGCAATCCTCCAAGGTTTTTCCCCCCACCTCTTAGAAAAAAGTTACAATAACAAATCCATTGAATGCTTTTAGATCTCAGTCATTATCTTATAAACCACTGCCAATCACCTTTTTTAGCTTGTCTTTTCAAGTTGTCCAGTTACACTTCTCGTCTAGCTCATGGCCAGAACTAAAACAGCTTGAGGAACTCTGACTTGCCACTAAGAAATTTGAGTGAAATAAATCCTTATGAAAGGAGTAGACCAGGCACTGTCAGAAAGTTTCCACCAGTCATATTTTTACAAAACACTTCCTGAAATAACCTGTAGATATGGATATGAGAGCAGTTCAATTTGGTTCTGATTGTCTTAAGTCTAGTTTGAAGAGGAGACACATGAATACGTATAGCTGAGTTAGAGGTGTAAGCTATAACTATGTAAAAAGACACATCTCTGCATATTTTCCACAGCAATGTAATGATTCACTTTCTGACCAGGACACTGTTTTCTAATAAGGAAAACAGCTGTTGTGTAGAATCAGGTTTATCTCAGTGTCAAGAAAGCTATTGCACAAGAATCATTGTAGAAAGGCTGTAAAAATCGTCATAGTTACCAAATCATCTGAAATGTAAATGAAGTTTGCAGTGATTTATGTACTACTTGTATCAAGATACTTACTGGGAAGAGCTTTCCTCTGAAAAAGAAAGAAAAAAGAAAAAGAATTAGCACAAGAACAGTTTCCTTAGCTGATTTAAAGTTCTTTGAAATAGTTATTCCTAGAGTATTCAGCTCTTCAGTTTCTAGAAGGAGTTTTTGAACCAATTGTCTCTTTTTGGTGTAGTGAGTTTAAGCAGAAGAAAGATAAGGTTACTTTCAAGGGTAGATGAAGCTCCAAGTGAACTCTAATCAGCAGCTCTGTAGCCTCTGGTACTTTCAAGCAGCTGACCTTTTCAGACCCCGATGTCTGGCATTCATTGTTGCCGTGCTCAACCCTACAGGTACCAATATAAAGGCTACAGGTTGCTGGGTGTCAAGCTTTTGCAGTAATCCCTAAAAGCAAACTTTTTCATGACCCAGAGGAGAAGACAGTTAATTTAGTTTCCCTTTCATCAGATCTCAACTGGTCAGGTGTTGTAGACTAAAACTCACCTATTTTTATGTTGCCATTCTTAGGCATTCCTTATCAAAACTAGGGTGGAGAGGTTCCAGGAACCAGGGTCTGGCTTGTTGTTTTCCCGAGGTGATTGTTTGGTAGCCTTAAGCAACTGCACAAACATCTCCATGTCATTTTCAAAGCACCCTTTGCAGTAGATGTTAGCAGAATAAAAATGTCTGCACAAAATGCTATTTTAATGCTCTCCAGCTTTAGTACCACAGAGTTAGAACCTTCATGGAAAAGAGGGCATGTCATCAGAATCATAAAATTATGGAGTGGTTTGGGTTGGAAGGGACCTTAAAGATCATCTAGTTCTAACTCCCTGTATAAGCAGGGGCGCTTTCAACTAGATCAGGTTGCTCAGGACTCTCTCCAACCTGTCCTCTAACACTTCCAGGGACAGGGCATCCACAGCTTCTCTACGCAAGAGAGCGTGTCATGGAAACAAGTTTTTGGAACAAGAAAAGAGTGATTTTATTCTACTTACTTGCAAAGTAGCCCTTTTTTTGGGCATAGAATACTCCAAGGCCACACAGTACCATCACCAGAGCCACAAATACTACAGCCACAATGATACCATTTACATTAAAGTCATCTGTAATTATAAAACAGAAATCAAATGTTCTAAATTGTAAAAATTTCCATTGGCTGGACTTTTCCCTAATTACCACAGACATCTTTTGTATCTATAGGTGGTCTTTGGCCCAAGATGCATAAGTCAATTAGTAACACTCAGATATATTTAGTCAATAAAAAAGCACTACTGTTTCACAGCCACTTTAACAGAAGTGCTTGGTACATAACAACTGCTTAGTTTGGGTCAAAAGTAAGGAAAGAGTAAGAAGGATCAAGGGATACACACTCCATATCTACCTCAGGTAAGTATTACCCAAGTCATATCTCTATGAGGGAAAATACCTTGAAATCTTTATAAGTCTTAAAGCAAGTTTTTTCATATAGTTAATTTACATAACACAACTGAAACAGCTAATGACGGTTGGGTTCCACTTCTAAAGAACTCTTCAAATGAGATGTATGAAACACAATTAATTTTAGTTTTTAAATAACAAGGCTATTAAAATACAACACAATAAAGCAGAGTTGCCTGAAGTTAAACTCTACACCAGGCTACTGAAACATCCATTTTTATTTTGAAGGTGATGGCTTGAGTTCAACCATGACAAAGACCATACCCATATCCTCATATAATCACTAAGAGCTTAAGACAATCATCCATTTTAGGAAAACCAAAAACATCAATAAGCAGAAACATTTTCATACGTTTTTGTTATGTTTCCAATTACTTATTTGGATTCCAACTTTAGGCATATGTTAATATATGGTTGAGATTTTTACCCCAAAATGCATCAATTTTTGTACAGTTTAGGCTGACAGTAATTTAGGACTTAGTGTGTATTTTCACAGAGCACTTCTATCTCAGGTGCTTGAGGAACACTTGCTCATAATCCACCAGGAATGCATTAAAAGCCATGACACTGATTTTCAGCTAAGTTCCAAGAAAGCACCATATGGAACTTTGCAGTTCCATGTACTGCTTTATGGAACACTTGGACAGGATCTTCTCTGCAGTAGTTATTAGGATTTGTTACCATTTGCTTTTCTATGATATCTGCAAGAACCAGCTGTATATTTTGCAAAAACCTTTGTGCATTTTGGGATATTACAGACCGTTCCAATTAAGTTCTCCCATGAATGAATCACAAAAGGGAGGCTTTATATAAAGAAAATACCCCAGTGGACTGGCACACTCTTCTGTAAGCCCTCTACAAAAGCATTTGGAAATATTAATGTTCTCATATGGCTGATGCTTTTCTGTGAAGTTCGGTGTTTGTCAATCTAAAAGCTAATTACTGTGATAAGGAACTTACTCTTTCTCCTCCCCCCAAATGTCATAGCCAAATAAAAATATTTAATTCAATCTGGTCTTAGCTTGTCAGTTGCACCATGCAATTACATAAATCCTACTGCAAGACTGTTTTCCACCCTTATTTTCTTTAACACATACCAACTTGCATTCGCTTCACTGAGCATTTCTGAGATAATCCAATCCCATTGGAGGCTTCACAGAAATACTCTCCAGTGTCATTCTTTGTAACTGTATTAAACAGCTGTTTAAAAAAGAGTCCAAAACCATTATCAGAACAGGAAAAAGAAATCCTGTAGGATAGAAATTTTGACATGTTAATGTGTGGATCTGTAGTTTAAACAAATAAAACCCCCAAACCCCTGAAGGCAAGTAAGAAATTCTGGTCCATTTCAACCTTGTAACAGCTCTCTAGTCACATTCCCAACTTCTGCTTGTTGCCTAAGAGGTTCCTTTAGATGGACATTTAATTAAGTGGAGTGTATTTACAAGGAAATTCTTTTTAGGTGAATCAGAACTTTCCAATAATATCCACTTTTTTTAGGTATGCTCTAATTTCAGAATACCTGAAATCAAACAGTTCATTTTATCAAAACAACAACCCCATTAATTGATCCTTCAAAAAACTTGACACATACTACTTATGACGCATAGCCAGCTGAAATTTTTCAGAAGTAAAGAGTTGTTTGAGTGGTTCTCAACCCTTCAAAAATGCATTTTATGTCTTCTTCCAGCAGAGGAATGCTAAACCACACTATTTATCAAATACTACTACTATTGTAAAAATGAAAATAAGGAAGTGAGACTGTAGCAGCACATCTCCTCCTGCCACAGAATCTGTTGCTTGTTAACTGGTGCAATGATTCAGGGCATCTTGCTCTCACATGAGCCTTGGTGAAGTAACTTAGGACAGCTTGCCTTGTAGTGAATTATTTTATCATCATGAGCTTGATGCTTTCAGCTGACAGTAAACATCTTGCTGTGGAAGCAGATGTGGAAAGACAAGGTGGAATTTCTGACTGACAGACACTTCATTTTACAAATTATAAAAGCTACACCATTTTTTCACAAAGCAGAAATCTTCTGCACATTCCCTGGAAATGTGTGGGGTCTTCTCCCCAAAGTCAGGACACTGCTTTGTGGTTACTCTCACGGGGGTTGAGTGAAAGGACTGTGTGTACTCTATTGGCAATTTGGTTTTAAGTTACATTGACTCCTAATCTGTACTCTTTCTTTGCTAGCTATAATATAGATACCTTAATGTCATGCATTGTTTTATGTAATCTACTAGTAGTTCTTTTGTTTTAGACTGTGTAGCTGTCTAAAGCCTCTTGTCTGTTACTTTCTGTCTATTCAATAAGTAACTCATTTTATAATAGACCTAATTGTCCATTCTTAAGAACCTGCGAGCCAGAGCAATTTAAGTGCAGGTCACCTAAGTAGAGCTGCTGCCAAAAATCTAAGCCTAAGGCAGGGCTTGTCTAAAGCTCTCACTTGATCCATAAGAAAGAGATGGACAGACTGACCTCATGTCAATTCCAGTTTTTCTATTTTTTTAATCATTAGACTTATTAACTGTTCTTTTTAATGTATGCCATACTTCAGTATTTTCAGAAGTGATTAGTAAGTTTGAATAGTCCACCTGATTTCCGTGGTGTGCTGAAGGATCCTCAGAACATCTGAATGCTTAGTCATACTTCAGTTTCCACCTTTGATTTTGCACAGGAGTAGGGTATTCTTAGAATAACTCTTTACTTCTGAAAAATCTCAGCACTCTAAGTAGCATCAAGTTTTCTTGAAGGATCAGCTAATAGGGGAAGAATGAGAGCCAATTCTGAAAGAAAAAAAACCCCCAACACCACAACCCACAAAACAAATGGCAACTAAAACAAAGAACCCACTAAGCTTACAGTCCCAACTCATTCCACCGACTTCACAGGTCCTTGTAAATTGCACGGTAAACTTGTAAACTGAACTGGATTGCAGAGATTCTGTACTGCCCTGAGTGCTGCACTCTCCTGGAAGTGTGTGAAGGTACTATTCAAAATTTTAAGGTTCTGTTACATATAGCTCTGTTTCCATACCAGGACCTCATTCTCACCTGGCACCAATTTACCAACTGACAAGGTAAAATTTGTCACATATTTCTAGATTCTCAGTTACCACTACTTCAGCCTTGCATCTCACCCAATTTGTATCACTCAGTGTCAATGGCTTGTCACTGGTTTGAGGCAGAAACTACCTTCTACATTTGTCAGCACGTATTTCAGCATGATACTGACCTCCAACAAAGACCGTGTGAATTTTTGGATTAAGACCCCTGTGCATCATTGCACTGAACAGTAAATTTGGTCTCCTTGATAGCTGTCTAAGACAGAGTTGGTTATTACACTTACCAGAGTGCCAGACTTTCTATTCATGGTGTAAGTTATGTTTGCTGCTCTAGCACTGCCTGTTCTTGTCTTCTCCAGCAAGGCAACACCATTCTTGTACCACTGGTACTCAGATGGAGGGGAGCCCTCTGTTTCCTTACAGCTCAGCTGCACAACCGTTCCTGTCATTGCGGAGCTGGGTACCTCACACACTGGAGTAGTCGGAGCAACTGGACAGTGAAATTGCACTTGTTACACATATACTTATACATATATACATGTACTGTCCACACGACAACAGGCTGACAGTCATAGTGAGGAGGTGAGCACTTGTGCACGTTGAATAACTACCACATCAACGAAATGAGATGCAGGAGGATTAGAAGGCAGAATTGTGCTACTGAGAGCACAGTAAAATTTATGTGATGCTAAAAATGGGTAGAGGTGCTTACTGCCAGCCTCCCTCCACCATATGCTGTGTCATCCTGTCTCCAATCTGTGCACTTTCATCCAACCTCAGAGTGTTAGTTTCACTTTGTTTCTTGTATGGAACCTTTTGATCACAGACAGAGATGGGATAACTCCGGGAATCTGTAGTCCAGCAATTGCCTTCTTCCCTGCCCTAGTATTTAAAAACTGAAGGGAGGAAGAGGAAAAAGAGTTTTTGTATTAAAAGGAGTCAGCTTTTAAGAAGTGATTGTCAGAAAGATTAACTGAGACTGGCAGTCATCATAGGTACTTTGTAAACCCCTGTCTGATGACCAAAACCTATTGGTTACTACATTCCAGTTTAAATTAAAAAGAAACATTCCCCCCCAGAGATGCAGGAGAACTGTTTGTTCCTTCTCTTATCAAGATGAACCTCTCTTTTTTGATGTTTAATATGTGAACAGAAAAGAAACTTAATTTTTTATTTTTTGGTACTTAACATTATATAGAAGAAAAAAAATGGTGAAGAGGCATCTATGGAACATTAAAAGAACAACTGACACCTTAACAAGTATTGATAGTTTTTTCTTGGTTGATTTTAAAATAAAAAGCAGAAATAAAGAAAATTAAGTGCAATACTAATTCACATTAACTTTCAAAAAGGTTTGTAAGCATCACGTGCCCTCCCCTTTCTCCTTTGGCCCTGAAGATTTCAACTTTAAATTAAGAAGTCACATTTAAAACAGGAAACCTACTGAGAAAGTAGAACAAAGAAGGATTAAGTGGGGTTACCTCATCGTTGGTTTTAATCAGAAGTTCATGCATTTATCATCCTTTATAAAGAACTTAGAGACTTTATACATAAATTTAAAAGATCTATTATTTTTAATAGGACAAATATAGAATCTACAAAAACAAGTATTTTCTTTTGTCCCTGTACAGATAAAAAGGAAAACTATTGGCCTCTACCACTCATCCAGTGGGACAAATACCTAACCCAATGTGAGAAGAGCATGCTCAGTATTTACTTTTCCATCTGTTCCCTAAGTGGCTAAGAAAACAATGACCCACAAAGAACAACTGCCCTTCAGCAGGCACCACCATCTCTCCTGTAAATAAATTCCACAGATTGCCAGCTGTTTGGCTGTCATTGCACAAAAATGCTCTCCTTCCAAAACCAGGAGGAGACTGTAGCATATTGGAACGAACTTCTGCTTATGAATATTTGATAAGTGTTGACAGATGCTGACTTTCCAGTGCCAAACACCGTGATCATCTTATCCAGATTCTCAGTCACTGAGCAATTTCATTTCTGAGAACCGAAACTCACATTTTTATAATAAAACCTTAGTTATGTCCCTTTCTAATGCAAGCGTGACTTTTGCCAAGCTGTTTTGTGATGTTCTAGAATGTTCATGTGCAAGTGTGTTTATAAACCCAGCCCAAAGAAGACCCAAATACCCAGCAGCCACACACTGCGTGGACAACCCTACCTTCAACACCCCAACACCCCATCATCCAGATTTTTTGAAGAAGCCTAAGTAATAAAGTTTGTACCCAATACTGTGAGAGTAATAGTAGCCTCTCCCAGGCGTTGCCCTTCTTCACTCTTGGCACTGATTTCACAGCGGTAGGTCCCAGAATCCCTTCTAGTCACATTCCTAATTCGGATTCCTGTATTCAGCATCTCTGCTCGGCCTCGAAGATCACCTTTAGGGAGAACAGAGAGAGAGGTTTCTGCTCTTTGTTTATGGAATCATAGAATCACAGAATGGTGTGGAGTGGAAGAGACCTTAAGATAATCTCGTTCCACCCCTACTGCCATGGGCAAGGACACCATCCACTAGACCAGGTTGTTCCAAGCCCCATCCAATCTAGTCTGGAACACTTCCAGGGATGGGGCAGCCACAGTTCCTCTGGGCAACCTGTGCCAGTTCCTCACCACCCTCACAGGGAAGAATTTCCTGTGTATATTTCCTTTGTAAAGCTAACCTATATTTCCCCTCTTTCAGTCTGAAAGCAAATGTCTATGGCTCATTGGCTTATTCTGAAATCACATACAATTTATTTACGTAATATTTAATATAACAATTTAATATATTATTATAAATTCAATAAATGTCACATTGTACATGAAACTATTGCTCATTTGTTCAGTGTTAGTTAACTATCAGCAAAGAGCAATATGTAATCCCCTTCCCAAGACAGTATGAACCTTCCATTTACTCCAAAAAATCACCCTCAATTAAAAAAATCCTCCATCTGCCATACATTATCCAGCTGGATGATGGAATGCATTTTTCTGCAGGTATTTCAAGAAAATATGTTTAGCAATAGTGAGGTGGCTGAAAGACATCACTTTCCACTAGAGACATGGCAATCACTAACTTAATTACTTTAAAGAAGTAGAGTATTTGACACTTCAACTTGGTAAGAAAAACTTAATGGATTTAGCAAAGATATTGCCATCGGACTTCTTACAATGAATTTGGGTTTTTTTTATTCTATAGCTTATTAGGAAATTCAAGTTACATGCACACACTGAACCATGAGTTCCAGTGTTTCTCTATATTAAATGTTTCCAAGTTCATCAACAAGGTCAGCACATCTGCAAGTTCTACAAACTAACAAAATTTCTGTGCTTTTATTTTACTGCTCAACCCTTATTTATTGTGTACAGTGTAACACAGACCCATATTTTCTTTAACACACGAAGCTGAAGTAAGTCCTTTTCCGAACATACAAACAGAAATTTGACTTCTGAAAACAATACAAATAATTTAAAATATACAGCTGAGTTTATATTTTATGTATATAAAAATGCTGCATTATTCATATCTAAGCCTTCTGCTTTACAGGAGGCTTCAGAAACCTCTTTTTAGGATAGGCGTGCAGAGCCTGCAGTAGTGAGGGGAGTTTACATCTGCATGCAATTTCATTGTTGAAAAATCCCAAGGAATCTGCAGTGCCATTTTTCTTAGTCTTGAGTTTTATTATATTTAACTTCATTAAAAAGGTAACTCATAATTGACAATTTTATAAGAAATGCCTTTTTTCCCCCAGAGAAAAATTATTCTTCTCAAAAAGATAGCTCTTCTAAATGAAGTTAAGAGCCTTCTTCAGTCATTTTTCTGGTGTTGTTCCCCAAGAAAGAGTCAATAGCTATGCTAGAGAATGACATGTTAAGCCATCCGTTTGTAGTACTGTACCTGTAAATTCACTATTGTAGTAGACAAATGAGACTCCTTGAGACTGGATTTTCTTCCACTCTATTCTTAAATTCATCCCTTTTGAAGATTTGTGTTTGCAACTAAGAATAGCCTCTAGAGGGAAGAAAAAAAATTAAGACAAAAGGGAAAATTAGAGACTTTAGTATTGTGTTGGTACACATTCAGGCTCCATGAAATTCATGTCCCTCCTTCAAAAGAACTTGTGCAGTCAGCAATGACCAGATCTACTTCTCAAAGTGATGCTTTTCCAGATTAACACAAACACAGTGGGGAAAAAGATACCAGTGATACTTCAGTGGCCTTTGGATCAAACTTCAGATTCTGGGGAGTAGATATTCCCATGCTGGATAGGGTTTATTACTTTCACCATCCAACATAGGAATCTCCAGTTCATCAATTACATTTTTTATTACTACCCTCATTTTAGTTTAAATATTTTTGAGCAGATCACCCCTACAAAAAGGGACTCTGACCCTGTTATTAACAATATTATGTGAATTACCATTCTGAATTCAGTATCACTAGTTTTTTTGTTTTAATGTATAACTTCATTTAGATGGAGAACATTCCAACAAGATGGCTAAAGAAACAAATGCAATATAGACCTTGCCACCTGTAAACTACTAATTTTCCAATACAGGCCACAGTATCAAGGAGCAAAAGCCTTTATAGTTTTGGCAGGGCCTGTCTAGCTTTCACGATGCAAACATGCACTGCTCAAACATAATCAAACATCATTCTCCTTTCTAGTCTCAGCAAATGAGGCTGGAAGGCAATTAAGAGCTACTGACAGATCTACTCACTTGCCCTTCAGAGTCTGATTTCCTAGGTCTGCTCTGAAAAGAAACAAAAAGCCAGGCTGGTAGCCTTGGTGATATCTCACTGGGGGAGAAAATGTCCAGACTTGAAAGAAAAATTGAGGCAGGAAGGCATTCCTTGCCAGAAACATGCTACACATGCACTGGCCACTTCAAAAAACATGCTGTGCACTCAGGAAATCTGAGGTTCCTGACTTCAGGTTGAGTGGATGGGTGGAGGCTTCCTGAGTCTTAAGATTTGCTAGTTTCCTTTCCATTTTGTTTTTGTATTCTAACAAAGGAAGAACATCATTCAAGCTCAGCTTGCTTTTGCTACTGGCCTTGTGACAGTTGGCTGGTCTGACGAGCTGGTGTGTATTAGCTGACACAGACACAGCTCAGCTGAAGTGTTCTCAGCTGAACAAGTCACCTCTGTCTCGAATGATCTGCCCCTTTCTTGCATGCTACTTGTTTTTGTTTCAGAAAAAAACCCTAGCATTGTTGCCCACTCACCAATCTTATTCGGAGAAAAGAAATAGATGTAAGAAAGGGAATATGCACAGAACAGAGACAACATAATAAAATCCTCCTCAGTTATAGCTCTCCTCTCCCACTTTTTCCTATAGTAATGGAGTCAGGGAGAGGTATTTTCCAGAGCAGGTGTACTTGATTTGCATTAAGGTAGGCCCACAGGATGCTGTGCATCAGCACTGGTACTGCTAGGCCTGCAAAAGCCCTCTGGAATCTTGGAGAGATCTGCACAATGTTTAACTTGGATTTACATCTGATCTGGAGACTATCATTGGTAGTAAAATTAAAGACTATCTCAGGTTGGAAGTAAACCTAAGGATCAGTGTGCCCAACTCCCTGCTCCTTGCAGAACTACCTAAAACTAAACCATGACTGGGAGTGTCACCTAGATGCTCCTTGAGCTCTATCAGGCTTGGTGCCATGACCACTTCCCTGGGCAGCCTGTCCCTGTACCTGACCATCCTCTTCTACAGTAATAGGAGTTAGAGGGGAAAATGAAAATGCATTTCAGACCAGCTGCACTCAGTGGAATAACTACGTCTATCGGCCCTACCATCCCTTAGTGCTGCTACACATGGAGAACTTGGCTTGGCATCTGGGCTGTGCTAAACTAATTTCATTCAATGTAAAAATAACAAAAGAACAAAATGCAAGCCATATACCATATAAAAAGACAGAACCTAATCAAGCTTTAATAATATCTGAAGCATTTCTCTCTGCTTTTGCCTGCCTTGAGCTCTAAATGTATTCTGTCAAGAGAAGAATACTCAACGGAAGTCCAGATGACAGCTTTAGAGACCATTAAAATATTTGATTATTACCTCAAGAAGCTGAGTAAGGTTTAAAGCTCAGAGAACAGTTTTTTCGATCCCAAATTCCCACCTCTCTCCACTGCAACCAAATTGAAAAAATAAACCCACATAACCCACAAACCTCATACTACACTACACCCCTTTCTCATCTACCCAGCAAACAGGTTTTCCTCTTTGCCTCTGTAAGTTCTCCACCTGTTATTTGAATTAATTTGCTATTTTATATATGATACATACATATATAATCATGAAAATAGCCACTATAGCTACTGACAAGTAAAAACAGACATTAAATTATTGTTACTTGTAATTAGCTAACTTTTATCTATCCTCTCTAGTCCCTCACCCATCAGCTCCCATAATTTTGTGTGGAAGGAAACCAGGCAGAAGTTACAGCACTGACAAACAAGTCATAGAACCATAGAACAGGTGATGTTAAAAAGGATATCTGTGGAGCACCTAGTTCAACCCCACCTTGAGTAAGAGAAATTGGGAAAAGACCAAGATAACACAGAGTCAGTGGAAAGAGCAGGCAGAAGACCCCTCAGGAAACAGGAAGACAACCTCAATACCTGCACAGCCTCTGTATACATAGTTTGCATATATTGTGTAAATGTTAAAAATTATCACACCAATGCCGATACTGTACCCTTAAACTCCTCTGCTTTTACATTTTTGTTATCTGTTTCAATGGAGATTCCAGACACATCAGGATCTGCAAGGGGACAGCAAAAAAGAAAACAATTCAGCAATAAACATTTGTGATTTCATATGTCCTTCAGCAGTGTCATGGTTTAGCAGCTACAAGCAGTATTTTTGAGACCTTCTCACACTATATAAGTTAGAAATTGCCTCCTAGAAAGAGTACAAACTAAGACCTAGACCAGGACTGGCCTTGAACAAAGAATTTTTTTTCTTCAGGCTCTGGCATCTGTAAAAAATAAATAAGACTTTTTCTGCAATAGTATAATGATATTTACATGTAAGAAGTTCTATATAAACAGTAAACATTTTATACTGGAGTAATGTTTCAGTCTGTTTTTAACTGGGGAGACGTCTGTTAATCCCGAAGTGTATTTTCCATTACATTCTTATTACAAGGCATGCATGTTTGCTGAAAAATACCACTTATAGCTTCTACAGGGTAACAAATATGTACAATAATTGGCAATTACCTCAAATTCTTGTTGAAATGGGAAAGAAAACATTAATCAAGATTCATCTAGTTTTAACTCAAAGAGAGAAAAAATCCCCACACATTCTTGGATATCTCATTGATGCATTCCACTAACGGGGAACTGGAGAGAGTTCTTTTAAAACAGATGATCTAGGATGGAATTAAGCAAAATGAGGCAAATATTATATCTGAGAACCATTAATTGGTAGTGAAAAGGATGTTACCCTACTAAAGAGGATAGAAAAGACAGAAAAGGAAGAAGGAAAAAGAATAGGGAGAGAAAGAGAGAAGGGGGAAACGGAAAGAAAAAATGGGAGTTACCACCAGAACTTCAGAGTGTGCTGTCGACGTCCAACTGGCAGGTGGCATGTGCATGTTCCCTGACGGGGGGAGCCTGTGGCAGCTCTCAGAGCAAAAGTACAACTCCTGCATCGACAGGTAGCCAGACACGAGGTGAGTGGGCACTTGGGCTGGATGTACAGAACCCCAGACAGGGTTATGGTGGGTATCGTGGTGACAGGCTAGATCAGCAACGCAGGGTTGGAAGCAAGTGCCTCAGGCAGGAATAAGGCAGGCAGGGCCGAAGCAGGCAGGGCATCGGGCAGGAATGCAGGGAGGCAGGACAGGCAACAGCTGGAGCAGGTGAGGGAGACGAAGTGATAGGGCACAACACAGGAGGTGGTCAGCAGATGTCCAGCCAGCGAGAGGGAAAGCAAGCACGCAAGGGCTAGCAAGGGCCAGTGAAGGCAAAAATGGGAGCAAAAAAACCCAGCTAGTCATGGCAAAATGACAGAAAGCCTTGAAGCCTGTGACACAGTTACTTTTATAACCCCTGGCTCCTCCCAAGGTCTCCAATGCTGACAGTAGACCATTGGCCCAGTCCAACATTGCACTACAGCCCATTGGTGAAGACCATTTGTCATCTCCTTATAAATATATTGGTATTGGCTTTGTTGCATATTAGAAAACTGTACCTAGGTTTTATAATGATATAGAATGTCTATAGTTTAAGTAGTCAATTTAGAAAAGGTAAGCAGAAAAAGTCCTCACATTCCTAGATTATCTTCTCAGAGAAGAAGAAAAACCAGAAACCGGAGAGAAGAATTTATGGAGGAAAAGCAAACACTGAGGAGCTGAAGAAGACTGTAAATTTGATGGAATGGTACACAGAAACTTCAAGGAATTTATGAATAATGCCTGACTGTGATGAATATGTAATCAGAGATGTATTTTTAAAGGATATCCTTTGGATGTAGAAGCGTGCTTGTGGCTCTTCACCAAAGCACCCAGCTGCATAATAACATTTTGTGGTTGTCTCCCCATTTGTCCTATTTTATTTTATTAAACTTTTCTTAAACTTTATAAGAAGTGAACCTCGTTTTTCACATCATCTGATTGGAGAACCTCTCTGGAGGTCAGTGTCATTGGTGGTCTCCTACTGACTGCCTATTACATGTGAGATGTGAGATGGCTACCAGGCAAAGTCCCCCTAGAGTCAGGGCTTTCCATCTTCTCCTAGCTGCTTTCTGCAAGTACCACTTGTGCAGCCCCTCCCTCACATACATCTGGTAATTTCAAACAATGTTGAGACAGAACTCAAAATTAAATTGATTCCTCACACTCATGTACTGGGAACACTGAAATTCCAGAGAGAAAAAGTGAAATAACCACTACAACTACATCAACCCCCCACCCAGCTACCAGAAGTTGGTCACAGGTATTACAATTACTCCACGTCAGGCTAGCAAGTGCTTAACAACAGCTGAACACAGTTTTTTACACAGTTCTACTAATTTTTTTTCCAAAAGCACCTCAAATTCCCTTGGTTTAGGACTAGTTTTGAAGACAGCATGGACACTTCTAATACAGTCCATTTCCTCCGTCTGCATCAGCCAACTGAACTATTGCTATAGGGGATACAGACAAGAACTGAAAATCTCTTTCCATCAATGTTTAGAAACTTGACTTGGTTAATAACAATCTTCTTTTGACTGATAGAAACTACGTAAATAGCAGGATTTGACTTTCTTAAGCACACAAGACCTCCTTCGTCCATCTCTAAAGAAATAATTTCCCTTTCACCTGCTTAATGGGGGAAGAGTTGCACACATTCTAGCAGATGGATATCTATTCTTGACCTGAAAACACAAACAAATTAACAATATCTTGCTTCTTATGGCTTTCTTTTAAAGTTGATTACTTCTGTTGAAGTCAGTGCCTCACTTCTGCTTTGAGAGAATCCATTTGGGCTTCCAGCTATGAGTTCTCAGTGATTAAAGTTACCATGCTGTTTTCTTTGTTTGAAGGTACCATCATAGAATCTTAGAATGGTTTGTGTTGGAAGGGATCTTTAAAGGTCATCTAGTTCAAGCTCCCTTCAATGAGCAGGAACATCTTCAAAACGAGCAGGTTGTTCAGAGCTCCATCCAGCCTGACCCTGAGTGTTTCCAGGGATGGGGCATCCACTATCTCTTCGGGTAATGTGTGCAGTGTTTCACTACCCTCACAGTAAAAACTTTCTTTCTTATATCTATTCTGAATCAATCTTCTTTTAGTTTAAGCCATTACCGCTTGTCCTAACACACAACAGGCCCTAAAAAGTTTGTCCCTATCTTTCTTATAAGTCTCTTTTAGGAACTGAAAGGCTGCAACAAGGTCTTCTCAGAGCCTTTTCTTTCACAGGGTGAACAACCTCAACTCTCTCAGACTGTTTTCCTAGGAGAGGTGTCACATCCTCACTTCTTGAGCTAGTCCAGGTCCTCCTAGATGACATCCCATCCTTCAAGTGTGGCAACAGCACCACTCAGCTTGGTGTCATCTGCAAATCTGCTGAGGGTGTGCTCAATCCCTTTCTCTATGTCATTAATGAAGACATTAAACAACACTGATCCCATACACCATAGTACCCTATCACAGTTTTCTTCTCAATTAAAGATCATTCCTTATGGCTTAAGTCTGGCACAACATAGAGAATTCTTCATTCATTCTGTTCATATGGCTTTTTTCCTCCTTAATTTTCTAGGTTTTTTTCAGTATCCTTTAAAAATACGCATTACAGATCTACTGGTATCTATAACCACTGCCTCTGAGTCATGGAGCAACACACAGAATTGCTGTCTGAGACCCTGGCACTGTAGCAAGAGTTCAGTTATTCATTCACTGTATACTGTGGTGGGTTGACCTCGGGTGGCTGCTGGACACCCACATAGCGGCTCTTTCACTCCTCCTCAATATGACTAGGGAGAAAATAGGAGTAAAAAGCTCATGGGTCAAGAGAAAGACAGGGAGTTTAGTTAACAGTTACCATCACAGGCAAAAAAGTTTCAATTTAGGAAAAAATAATTAAGTTTACTGGGTTTTAAAATAGAGTACATGCAGTAGTTGCGTGAATGAGCTCGTCTCTGCTGTTCCGTCCTCTGCATACTCTCCCTGCACCAGTATGGGCCGCTCTCTATAGGTCACAGTTACTGACAGGTGTTGCGGTGGACCCCCCTGGGCCCCCTGGCCGGGTCCCTGCCATGTGACTGAGTCGGGTCTACCTTGGACTCAAGCCGCCCAGGCTCTGATCTGGTTGTTTGTTTGTCCCATCTCCGCCCCTGGTGTCCCCTTTCCCCCCTGTCTGTGACAAAACCAGCAGGACGGAAAGCCCCGCCCTCTCACCTCGCGGGCTCTGCTCAGGTCAGTGCTCTGTCCCCCCCAGGACAGAGGGAATAAATGACTTAACATCATAAGAGGTTTGAGCTATATTTCTCTTCTCAACTTCTGCTTCTGGTGGCAGCTGTCAACTAGCACTGGCTTAAGTGGGGCTGCACAGTCGAGGGATATTTAGGCTGTTTGTGAATGGTCTAAGATATTCCAAGACATAAAAAGGCAAGCTCGCCACAAAATTAAGCGGTGGACAAGCTAATTTACCACAAAGAGACAGGAGCCCGCTACAACATGGATTCTCCATGCTGCTTTCTAGCTATCTCACATCCCCTTCCAAATACATGTCCAACAATTCTTGTGTCTAGAAGAACACAGCCTCACACCTGACACTGTAAAGTGAATTTTCATGTGTGCACATTACCAAATGATCCAAATCATGTGTAACTATCCTGTCCATAATATGTTTTATCATCAACTTTATATTACCTCCCAAACAGTTATCCATCAGAACTTTATAATATGAAAATAAATAAGACATGAAGAATTCTAGCAATGACATTTATGTACTCCTAGAATACTGAAATAGCAAAAAAATATTTGCACTACAAATAGCACTTGGATATTTTTCCACCCCACAAGAAAGAAAACTTTCCTACTGAACTTTAAAGAAAGAAATTAAAATATCCTGTTTATAAGCCTCCTCATACCCTGTTGAAACCAGAGGAGGGAACCATTTCTCCAGTCCTTCCCAAAGCAATCATAATTCCTGCAAGTCCACACAGAGCCCAGCTCCATGATTTTGGTCTAGAATAGCCTTAAGTCACTAAGTAATTTTCTTTTTAACCTATTAGGTCCTATTTAGATTTATGGGAAAAAAAATTAACCCTTAACTTCTACCCAAACCCTGTTTCCAGGACAATAACCCTCTTCCTCCCTCTTCCCCCATATTCTAGATGCTAATAGTTAACAAATCACATTTATCTATTGAAATAACATTTTCCTTCATGAGGGGGAGGAGCATTTTATTCTGAGACTCTGATATCAGCTAACACCTGATAATATTTCAAAAGGAAGCCTTTCTAGGTCTCCAATATGTGGATAAAACCATTTAGAAATTATTGGCACATCAACACCTTCTGTCTGGACACAAAACAGCTCAAGTACATGCAATTCACCAATGTATTACATTCACTGTTTCATGGGCCTGGAAATTTCTCTCCTTCTCATTAATACAGATGTCATGCACCTCACTGTCATGATCAAAATATTCACAGAATATGAAGCCACTAAAGGAAAAACACATTTTATGACTTCTGGAGCAGGACCATGGTATGTACTTTTCACTATGGAAGCCATTACAGCATTACTTTGCATACTTTGTATTGGGAGCTTGTGATTGCACAAAGTCTCCATACTTACCCTTACATCAAGGGATTTATAGAATACATGAAGATTCTATTATGCAACACAATTAAGTAGAAAATATGAGAAAGAGGGGGAGAGAGGGAGAGAAAGAAGTTCAACATACACACAGCCCTCTCCCTCACAGACCAAACCACACATATACATCACCCTTGTCAAGAAGCTGTAGAGTCCAAACAGTAACATTAGGTGGTACAGAGACAGCTGACTAAATTAAAACCATTATATATGCCGATCAAGCAGAAAGATAGGAGAGGTCATTAAAGTGAGAGCATCTCTTCTTTTAGATGTCCTTCAAGAAGGACCTCTGCCAAATATTCAGAATCCAAGTCTTCAGCTTTGGATTTTAATTCACCATATAAAGAGCGATAGTGAAAAGATGAAATACTACTGTAGCAGTAAACCTTTTATTCAGGCTGATTTCTAAAGACCAGAAAAAAAAAAAAGCAAAAAAAAAAGCTGCTTTTACGTGTCAGTAACTATACTTGTTTAGAACTAAACTCCAAAAACCCACACTTTCCAGTTGATAAAACACTCATAGCTATAAACTGAAACTACTAGCTGGAGGAATCATTAAGGAAAAACATATTAGTCAAATCAAAACAAAGGAAACAGTGTGGATGGAGGAAATTACATGAGAACAAAATCAAAATAAAGTTATAAGTACAAGAGAAAAAGCAGTCTTGCATTTGTTTTGTCAAGTTCTAAACAACAGGTGATCTAAAGCAAAGCTTAACAAAGGGTTTCTGAGGATACTGTAAGATTAGGAAGTCCAACATCTCAAGAATAAAGCAAATTCTCTTACTGAAATCCCTTAAGAGAATAGGAAACCAGACATCTGTTTGGTGTCAGCATCCTTCAGACGTGACCACTTCAGGGTAAAGCCTCAGTGATACGATTAGGTGCTGATGCAAAATTCTCAGCCATGGAACTACCTACCACGAGGCTCTTGACACCTGGAGTTTTGCCACTGTCACATCATTTAAACACATCTGTTTTGGCTCCCCTTTTGCCATACTTCCTAGCAGAAGTAGTCCACAGATGACATAGTCCATAAATGGGGAAGGGGAAAGAAAAGCTGCCTACCTTTGGACAGGATTCATTATGACTTATCAAAAACCTCCCAAACTAGTAACTCCCATTCTTCTTAGTAGTCCAAGATGTATGTGGCTGCTGCAACCCAAAGCCTATCAACCCTGCTTAGACTGGCGTCAGCAAGCTGGGTGATGTTAACTCTGACAGTTGTTGACAGACACCCAGGGCTCAGACCCATCACTCTTCCCACCCACACTCCTGTCAGGGTCTGTGTTAAGGGTCCCCTTCCATCAGTTCTGCTTGGTGAACACCAACCTCCAGCAGGCATGCTGGAGAGACACTGGGAGTATTCACAGCCTCTGCTGGAGTCTCCTGAGCTACCCAAAGCCCTTAATCCACCTCTGAAACTGGTGATTTCAGCATCAAAACATAACCTGAAATAACTGGAATAGACTCAGCTTCATTTTGTGAAGTCAGTTAAAGGTTAGTATGGCCAACTAAGTCCTGAGTTGCATCCAAAGCCCTGTGGGCAGCAGGGCAGGGAGGGAATTCTGGTCCTCTGCCCTACTCTGGTGAGACTGCACCTGCAGCGCTGCTTTCAGCTCTGGGGTCCCCAGCATGGGAAGGAGATGGACCTTCTGTTGGAGCCAGTCCTGAGGAGGCCACCAAGTTGATCAGAGGGATGGAACACCTCTGCTATGAGGAATAGCTGAGAGAAATAGGATTATTCAGCCTCGAAAACAGCCTTATTGCAGCTTTTCAGTCCCTAAAGGGGAGGGGAGGGGAG